>PVKP010016355.1:0-48317 GCA_004027715.1 Plecturocebus donacophilus
TAGCTCACAGAAGTTTCTTATTATCCACCTTCTGAAGCCTGATTCTGTGAGTTCATCACACTCATCCTCCGTCAAGCCTTGTTCTCTTGCTGATGAGGAGCTGCGATCCCCGGTAGGAGGAGAGGCATTCTGATTTCGGGTGTTCTCAGCCTTTTTGCACTGGTTTCTTCCCATTTTTGTGGATTTATCCACCTGTTGTGTCTTTGTAATTGCTGACTTTCAGATTGGGTCTCTGAGTGGACGTCTGGCTTGTTGGTGATGAAGTTTTTTCTGTTTCTTAGTTTTCCTTCGGGAGGCGCCCCTTCCCCACAGAGCTGGGCCTTCCCGGGTTCAGCTGTTCTGGCTCTCAGGCCTCAGCGCTTCCAATTGCTGTTCTCCTTGCGGGGATGGGACCAGCGGAGCCCGACTAAAAGGGCACCGAGTCCCGTATACTCCGCACGGAAAAGCGCCGCGCCTGGGCGCCGGCAAAACTGCCACGCCAGCCAAAAGAGTCGTGCTGGTGACCCGTGTGGCTCCTCTGCCGGGAATCTCCCAGTCTGTGGGCAACAAAAATTCGTCGGAAAGGGCGGCGTCCACTCGCTCTCTGCACTTTCACTGGGAGCTACAATCCTGAGCTGCTGCTACGTGGCCATCTTGGATCTCTCCAGCAACTTATTCTTTTTTTTTTTTATTAACAACTCCTTTACCAACTTATTCTTTAGTTTGTTGTTGTTGTTTATTGAGTTCCTACTGTGTAACATGCACAATTCTAGAAACTGAAGGTATGAGATTAAGGAGGACAAAATGAAACAAACTAGGTTCTTGTCTAAAAACAAGTTTGATCAAAAATGGTAAATTAGGAAATGGCTTTTTTTCGTTACTATAAATCATCATTGTGACCTATTCAAAATAAAACATTAAAGAGCAAATGTCTTGGGCACATTTAAAGTATGATTTATTTTCATGCAAATCTCCAAGATCATGCCTACCATTATCCATAACCTGTACCAGGAGAACCTCACCTGAGACTCTACTTATACTCAGCCCCCCAACTAAAAAAACCAATTTTTTTAAGCCTTATCATGAAAAACCTGGTAGCTAACATCCTTGAAATTAACATTTTGAACTCAAATAGACATTTTAATGGTCAAACACATGTAATACTATAAGTAAATAAGTCTAATTTTCAAAGGTATAAAATTTCTAATTAAAAAAGCCTTGACCTTCCGTCTCTACTGCCTTATGATTGTGTAAGGTTTCATTTTTATTATCATGCCAATTTCCTACCTTCCCTTCCTACTCCCACTGAGATTTTCTTAAGTCTTTTCATGTATTTTCAATAAATTCAATGCAGTTGTCTGGGATTTATTCCAACTAAAGAACAATGAAACTTTAGTGTTTGATTTTTATATTCATAAGTTGTTTTTGGAAAGGGACCATTTGAGAAACACTAGTAGTAATTGCCTGCTATGCAGAGTTGTGAGGGATCAGTACCCACAATTGCAATTCTCTTGAAAGCAAAGCTCCAGGAGCCCACAAAATGCTTTCAGTCTAGTGCCAAACCTAAAATTCATTCTCTGGAAAGAACTATTCCTTCCACTGGAAAAGACAGATACCAAACTGAGCAGCCTTCTCTGTTTGTTTTGGGAATGGTTTAGTCATTGGGCCCTAAGTAAAATAATTCCTTTTGGTGGGGTTAGAGGTTGGGGGAAATGTTGATATTAACTTATACAACAGAAATGTTTTAAAATGCAGGTTATGGTGAAATAACAAATGATCTCAAAATCTCGGTTATTACAAAAAAGGTTTATTTCTTGCTCATGGAACTTGTTACACAGATGGATTGCATTTTCAGTCCTTGTTGTCTTCATTCCAGAATCCAGGCTGATAAAACAGCCTCTGTCTACATTTTTCTGATGATCACGGCACAGGGAAAATAAGAAATGGTGAATCACATATTATCTCTTAAACTTTATGCTCAGAAGTAACACACATTACTTCAACCCATTTTCATTGGCCAAAGTGAAACACATGGCCAATCTGATGTCAGTGGGTCATGGAAATATAAACTCCATGGGGAAGATCATCATATATGAGAGAACAATAATACACTTGCCACAGAATCATCCTACACCACTAGATACTAATTAACACTAGGTAATATTGGATACTTATTAACAAATATAACCTTTAATTTCATAATTTTATACTTACTAATGATAATATTTAATATCTATTGTGTGTTTCTTGTCTGCCAGAATCAATGATGGACATTTTACTTGTGTTATTTCATTTAAATATAAGAGGTTGGTATATCCTTAACCCTATTTGAAAGATGAAGCTAGTGGACAGTGAAGTTTTTTGCATTGCATAGACAGTAAGTGATGAGGTAGCGTTGACTCAGTCCTTTGCAAATTGCCTTACATATACTAACAATAACAATGTGTCAGTTTATTAATTGAAATTGTGCTCAAAACTACTTTACTATCATTTTCCTCCTCTTTTTGTAAACTTGGATTATCTCAGAGTACAAGAGCTCTTTTAAATAACATACCCATCTAGGGCCCACAAAAGAGCAACACACCTGAGAATAAAGAAGAAGAGGCAGCTGCCTCCATAAACTCAGCAGGACTGTGTTGCCAAACTGTACTGACCATCCATAGATAATATGAACAGCTCCAGGGCAATTAAAAATTTAGCTTCTAACAATAAATAATCATTCCTGATATGTAAGGTCTGGCTCTTTAAAACTGAGCAGAACAAATATTATTATTGCTAACATTTTTAATTTATTCATTTGACTTTGGGAAAGAATGAGTAGATGCAGGAGAGAGGAGATGGTGTATCTTAATAGTCTTCCGCATTAATAAATTAATTTGATTCAGTCTATCAGAAGCCTATTAGCAACTACTAAAACAACCATGACAAAAAAAATTGACAACCGAAATTGTCTATGATGTTTTGGAGAGCCCCCAGGAGGTATGTGACTGGTGCTGCCATCTGTGTCCTCACAGTGACACAGTGACAGCATCCTGTGTACACATGTGGAGCTAATACCATGGATTACTACAGAGCGGATGACTCAATTTGAAATCTGGTCCTGAAATGCTTCCCATCAATAAGTCCACTGGAGATTGTTTGGTTTTCATGTCCCGCCAGGTTTAGGTTTGCATAGAAAAACTTAAGGAAAGTAAGCTCTTTCTACTTTCTTGTAGAACTTGTTCTGAATGTGGAAAATAAGTCTAGAAGACTCTCCACTGACTGTTACCTTTGTCCCAGACCATCTCAAACTTTCCTTCTTACATTTTATTTAAAAAGGCAGATGCTCCCTGCAATCTCTGGGACCTTTTTGAGGTATTTGAAGCAGAATATAAACAGTGGTCTCTCTTCCTACCTTAATTTTCCTTGGTTGGAATACTTGAAGTGGTTGGAATGCTTCACTTGTATGACAGAATTTTTTATGATGATGTGCTCTGATGGTTTTAAATGTGAAATTGTACACAAATGTGCACAATCAGATTCAATGATCTTGTTACAAATGTAATTTACGTACATAAACAACATAATAAATAAATAATAGCATAATATCTTTATAGTCACCAAGCCTGTTGATTGATAATGGAGGTATCAGTGTGCCTTAATTGCTAACATTTGTAATACTTGCGGAGTCTGTTCAAGCCCTATCTTATCATCCAGTTTCTTAAATGCTAGCCTCCAATCTTTCGCAAGTTCCCTGTTGATCTTTGTTGTTAACCATTGACCTTCACATATTCAAACCCACTGTGACCAAAAGACAGGAGCAAACCCAGTACTCCAGACCTAGAGAGTGTTTTACTAATCTTACCTTCTATAATTCAGTCTAAAGCAGATTAAAAATTCCTTCCCTATCCTAGAGGATGTGTTTATGTATATTCCTGGCTTCCAATCACTAAGTACAGATAAGTACACACAGTCTTCAATCATATAAAATAACTAAAGGACCAAGTCATCTAAGATGATCACTCAGAAGTAGGAGTAGAATTCATAGAAAATACATTGACTATAATTGCTGAGCTTTTAACAATTCCAACATATATTGCTGACAAATATAAGATTCATTTTCCAAACTCAATCTTCTCTGTAAAGATGGGCAAAATTAAAAAAAAAATACTTAAACTGTTTTGAATATTTATTTTCCAGAAAACTATGTAATTATCAATAAAAATAGTTCCATATAAATGGAATGAAAAATTCTTCTTTTGAATATTTTGAACTCTTAAGTCAACATTATTATGGAATGTGAATTAAGTCTTTAGTATTACATCATAGGTATTATTACGAATACATATCTTTTTATATAAAAAACTAGACCAAAGTAGAATAAATTTTATAACAGTGAAAATATTCTGAGCCAATATTTATTTTTTAATTTTCTCACACATTACTTCCACTCAAAAACCTTGTTTTAATCAACATTAAATCTATTTTTGTGTGACTGGGTGACATTGACTGAAATCAAATTACAAAACGATTTTTGACTGACTTATTTTTATTAAAATTCAAAAAATGTCAATGCTTTCAAGGGAAATACAATAAATGGAAAATATTTTAGGTATGAATATTCTCATAAATTTTACATGCTTATATAGTGCAAGACTAAAGTTGTAAGTGGATTATAAAATCTAAAACACTTCAGATTTCAAATATTTTGTTCCATTTTAGGCCACATTGTAGCTAAGACACCATGATCATTATTTTTATAAAAGAAATACAGAGTATTTTTTAAAAGGAGAGAAAAGAGATTGATTATAGATGTTACAGGTATAATTTATTATGTGTAGAATGAAACATCATCAGAAGATGAACTTTGTATGTAAAATTATATGGACTTCAACAGGTCACAGGAAATCTCACTGTGCTCCTTTGTCCTTCAAAACACAAAGCCAACTCCACTACGTTATATATTTTTTCTTAGGATGAAATTTATTAAGGGTGAATTTATTTAAGAAATTCTCTGATGTACTAACCAATCTTAGTGGATTTTGTTTGGTTCTTATTGACTTAGATTACCTCATACTCCCTAAATAAGCCAACTTTAAGAGACATGCAGTAGACATTCTAATTTTTTGAAAAATATTAGAATCATTAACTTATGCAAGACAGGGCACCATGGCTCATGCCTGTAATCCCAGCACTTTGGGAGGCTAAGGGGTGTGGGCCACAACGTCAGAAGTTCAAGACCAGCTTGACCAAGATGGTGAGACCCCATCTCTGATAAAAATACAAAAATTAGCCAGGCATGGTGGCAGGTGTCTGTAATCTCAGCTGCTCAAGAGGCTGAGGCAGAAGAATCACTTGAATCCTGGTGGCAGAGGTTGCAGTGAGCTGAGATTGCACCACTGCACTCCAGCCTGTGCAACAGAGTGAGACTCTGTCTCAAAAAAAAAAAAAAAAATATATATATATATATATATATATGTATCATTACATTATGCAAATCACATAAACATGAGAAGCTTAAGAAAGAGGAATAATGTTCTTGATGTGCCTAAAAATCAGTGTTTTTAAAACTAAATGTCTTAGCACTCATCCTATGTAGATGAGTCCAAGAAATACAACAATAACTAATAAATTACAATTTCCCACAGTGGAAGGTATCTGAGGAGCACTAAAAACAACTGAACCAGAAAAGCCAAAATGGCCTGCAGCAACCTCAGAAAGCAGAAGACAGACTTGTGTGGACAGTATGCACACTCACTAATAGCAGGATGACAAATAATAAATTACTTTTTCATAAAAATTTGTGACATTAGTAGTCATGAATCAGAACTTGACTGTATTGCAGTGACTGTCTTTTATACAATATTGTACAATGTCTTTGTCTTTTATACAATATTGTATAAAAATTTTATACAATATTTTTAGGGACTTTGAGTTTGGGAACAAACTCGGGTCAGGGAATTGGATGAAGAACTATGATTCTTCATTATTGTGACTTACTCAGGTTTCTGTTTCCCACATTTAGAGTTTCATTTTTGGAAATATATATCAGATAATAATCAGTAGGCTGCTCATGTAGATGTATGTGAGTCCCAGGGAGACTGTGATTCTCGAGGGTCAAATCATTCCAATTATTGCTTTGGCCTTATTGCTCATTATGGTATCCATATGCATTTTGCACCTGGTGCTTAAGTCCTGAAATGTAATTCCACATCTCTGGAATTCTATCATCCTATCGAAATTAGGCAGCCCATTTCAATCATGAGGTCTTCCACTGTCATCTCCAGCTTTCAGAGGGCAGCCACAATAGACCTTCCCAAGGAAATTCATGCTTCTCTCACCAATATATTTATTTCCTAGGGCTTTGATGAAGAAGTATTTTTGGAAGCTTCCTGGGGTGTAGAGTGATGTGGGTGGATTTATGGATAACATATGATAAACTCTGAATGTTTTACTTCCTTTAGGTGTGAGTCATAATAGATTATTATACAATAACCATTCTGTACTCTCAGTAGTTTAAAACATTATAGGTTTGTGTTTTACTCACACCACTTGCCCACTGCAGGTCAGAAAGGTGTTTCCACTACTGAAGTCACTCAATAAACCAAGCTGATGAAACTGCCACCATCCTGGATATTGCCTGTCACTGTGTCAGAGGGAAACAATGCTCAGTGAGTGCAGTGTTAACGTTAATGTGTGTCAGATACTATTATAGCACATTGAACTGAAGTAGTCACACACACCCCACTAACTAAAAAGGGAGCCTGGAAGTGCAATTCTGCAGTGCTCCCAGGAGAAGATGAAATACTTTATCAGCAAACAATGGCTACCACACTTTCTATTATGCCAGATAAGTCCAGCACCCCACTTTGATTTAAAATGAAGGCCATCATAACTATTTCTGTTATGCAATCAATCAGATTTTTAATGCCAATCTCAGATGCTCAAGCTCACACATTGAAACCACACCTTTGGTAAGTATACCTATATATATACATTAGTCCCAATTAGTAAGTTTCTTCCTTCGTCATCACTTTTCTTAGAATTCATTCACATATGTACATTAGCAAGATCTTAAAATTCCTTTTGGTGTGAAGCTACTTTCTTAGGCCTCCAACTTGGTAATCATTATTCTGGGACATGTTGGATTCTGATCCTAATACGGGTCTGATGGCAATGAGAGGTGCACATAAAGAGAATTAACATCACTTTGTAGGTGACTATCTCAGGTAAAGACCTTGCAGGATCTTCAAGTAAAACAGAACTAGCTTCATCTGTGACAAAGAACTACAGATGGCAAAGAAGCTCACTGGGACCAGATCATTTCTAGAACACAGATTCATCCAAATATACCAATTGTACCTATCTCATTCTTAAGGTCACACTTTATGCTAATTAATGCTCCAAGTTTCACATAAGAGATTTGGTGAAGCGGTGAATTCATCCCGTGTGGGAGTAAAGTAAGTTGCAAGATTAGACTCTGTCACGTTTTTATCAACTCTGGGTATACAAGATAGAGATTCTTAGAGTGGTCATAGAAGGTCTCAGGTCCTCAGATCATACCATAAGACCAAAACTCAAATTCCAGAGCATCTTATTATCTCTCTTTAGCTCTTCATTACTTTTATAAGTAGCCAACTGACCCACAGTACAGGTAGGTGTTCCTTAGTCCCATCACAGTGGTTTATGACAGCAGCTATATTATTTTCCAGTAGCTTGCCTTAAACATCCCATTTCTTCTAGGTGGCCTCAGGTAATTGTTAAGAGATAGTTCTATTTTTTCAATGGACCATGTTTCTTTTTCTACTGGCAATGAGGTTATTATTACCTTTAAGCCCAACCTAGAGAGGTAATAACTCCAGGCTCCAGTCCTTGTGAGTATATTTTATAG
The DNA here is from genome assembly GCA_004027715.1 of Plecturocebus donacophilus. Taxonomy (NCBI): domain Eukaryota; kingdom Metazoa; phylum Chordata; class Mammalia; order Primates; family Pitheciidae; genus Plecturocebus; species Plecturocebus donacophilus. Next base: position 7,850 of record PVKP010016355.1, read on the forward strand.
GACTAAGTTTCAGCACAGCAACTAGAAATCACCCTAGTTATTTCACACAAAAAAATGAATTGGGTACTTAAAATTTTACTGGAATTAATGAAAGAGTGAACGTCATGGGACTGCCACCAGGAGGCAAGCCCATGCCATGCAACTGCTATCCAAATAGAAATCTGTTTAGCTCTTCACTACTTTTGAAACATTCTGAGGTCGGGAAACACCTGGAGACTGGTGCTGTTATCTCAGCTACCCATTCCACCAGAGAATAGCACTGCAGCCTGGTCTGGGCTCTGAAAAACTGGCATCTGTGAGAGCCTGTCCATCAACTGTCACCACCACAGAAAGAAGAGCCTCCATCTCACATCTACCTTCCAAATTCTATGCATGCACATTTCTCTGGAAGGTACTTAATCCTAAGTGGAAAGACTACATAACAATACAGTTTTTCTTTTATTATTTCCAAGTAGCAAATGTAATTCCCATAAAAATCTACTTTTTTTTTTCTGGAGCTCAAGAAATTGATTCCAAAGTTCTTTTGTATAAGCAAACATGTGAGAATATCTATGAGTAAAAGAAGAATAATGAAAGGAACTTAGATGCTCAGAAATAAAAATACATTATAAATTTATATCCACACATAGTATGATGATATAATATTTGTGAGATAGACCAAAGGAAAAGAACAATAATCCAGAAAGGAAGAAGTATACATAATAACATAGTAGAGAATGATAATAGCCTCAGAAATCAAAGAGAAAATAAGTAGTTGCTCAATAGTACTATCGAAAGAAATTTTAGCTATTTGTAGCAAGAAGAAAAAAGCAAGTTTGAGACACTACTTCATATCTAGACCCCATATTCTTTAAATAACTATTTGTAAAATCATTAGCCAATAAAAATTGAAAATTATATTGGTAAATACATTTTTTGTGAATTAACTGCTCAAGAATAAAAAGCTCTCTTATTGTTCAATAATTAGCCAAGACCTACCCTATCTGACCTCACCCATCACTATCTGGCCTCCCTAGGGATGGTGGCGGGTGAGAGAAGTGATAGAGAATAAACATCTTTTTAATAAAATACTCAGGAAGGCCTCTGCCATTTTACAAGGATCATCCCTAACTAGCTTTGAGAAAGTATTAATTGTTGTAAAAAAAAAAAAGTTAAGCATTCTTAATGAGGGTTCTAAAATTAAAACGCAAAGCTACTCCTTTAAAATCAAAATCAAAATAAATAAAATACGATTATCTAGGGAAAGAAGGTTTTGTAGAAGAGCAAGTGCAAAGATCTTAGATGAATTTGGGTTTGAAAGTGTTCAAGAAATTATAACAAGTAACATATAAATGCATATTTATTTAATAAATAAATGAAGTCTTCCCAAAACAATGAGTTTGTCTTAGAGTAACATTAAGCCAATGATATAAAGTTTGAAGTGACACATTTTGTTGAGTAAAGTTGCTTTAAAACAAAACAAAACAAAAATCCCTTGATAAACAAAGTAAAAACAGTAATTATTTTCTATTTTCCTTTGCTTGAACTTTTGGTCTCTAAATTCTTTTGAAACTGAGATCAAACCCTAATCTGTTCTACTTTATACTGATGCACCTTCTATACCCTGGACTTTTTCCACGTCTCCCACCCGTTTCCCACTATTTCTCAACAAGAGTCCTCCACTCTAGCCAACCAGGTCTGTTTATATTTGCCAAGCACACCATCTTTATTTCCATCACAAATCCTTTGTTCTTATTGTTTTTCTGAACTAGAATGCCCTTCCTTCTTCTCTCCATGCTCTGCTTGTCATCAAAATCCTATCCTCACTTTAGAATCTAGTTCCTGAACCCAGTCCCTGAAGACTTCACCCTTCCTCTCCACAACATTACCCCATGATGCTGTAAATATCTTTTTCCTCAGTCTACTTGCTAATTATCTTATTGCTATTATTTCTGTTCCATTTTAGGTTGACCAATAAGTTTTCATAATTTATTTTAAATTTCAAATCTACAAAAAAGTTCCAAGAAAAGTATAATAAACTTTCATACTTCTTTCACTCAGGTTCCCTAATTGTAAGTCTCTCATCAAATTTGCACTCTCTCTCTCCTATGTTAAAAATTATGTATGAAGTATTAATTATTAGACATGTTATTCTTCCAAACCATTTTAGAGTAAGTTACAGAAAAAAAACAGGGATACTAAAACCAGGCTCTACATAATCATAATACAATCATTCATATCAGGACATCAACATTGGCACAACACTAATGTCAGTCTACAGATGCTATGATCACATTCAACTTTTCTCAGTTGTCTTCCAAATACATCTTTTTTACTTTCTAGTCCTAGATCTAATCCAGGATCTTCCATTGTATTAATAGTCATGTCTCTTTAGTCTCCTTCAATCTGAAACAGTTCCTCTATTTTTCCCTGTTTTTCATGACATTGAGAGTTTTAAAGAGTATAATTATTTCTTACTGATGAATAGGCTTCACCTATTTCTACCTGATATTTCTTCATGTGCAGAGTTAGGTCATATATACATCAAAGAAATAATCCTGTGCTCTTCTTATGACTTCACAGCAGGAGGCATATGATCAAGTTTGTGCTAGATTTCTCCACCAAAAAGTAATCACTTTTCATTTGTAATCAATATATATTTTATATGAAGATAAATTATCTCTATATATGTAAATATATTTATATGTAACACATATGCAAAATATTATTTAAATGTGTAATCAATTTAAAAGTTAATGAGCTATTTCGAATTTTATTTCATGCTAAGTCTGATGTGAATTTTACACTGACAGTACATCTCAGTTGGGTCTGGCCCCATTTCAAATACTCAGGAGTCACATGTTGCTAGTGGCTACTTTAAATTTTTAAACAAAGATTCCTTGGAAAAATTCTCAGCTTTCAGAATATTTATCAAATGAATTTTAGAAAACCCTTTAGAATCTAGAAATAAGTATTTACCTATTTAATCAACCATAGAATTGAACAGGACAAAAAAAGTGAAGCCTTTGACAAAAATAAAATAAAATAAAAGGAGGAGTAATTTTCCTCAGACCAAATGGAGAAATCAATGATGATTGCGCCTAAAGTGCCCATTATCCTATATTAATGCCCTTCATTAATACCCCAAAACTCATCAACAGATGAAAAGATAAGCAAGTTGTGACCTTCCCTACCAATCCCACTTCTGATTTAAGAAAGCAGAAAATACTCAGTATTAGAAAAGATTATTTTAATGATTTGCTCTTATACCAGTAGTTGTAATCCCCTGGAAGTATGTGTAATACCAACTATGTAGTTCAGCACTTCTCAGAAGTATTCTTTCTGTTGGACTATTTCCCTCAGTATATCCATGCCCCATTTTCTTCATTCTTTTATTTCTATCCAAGTCTTTCCTTTCTCTGTATACTTCTCTTTCCTAAGAGTATTTAAGAATAGAGTTCAATAATAGTTTATTTTTGCAATAATAGTTTATTTTTCCAGATGATACTCTAAATTGGTACCTAATACACAGAAATGACTATCATGGAAGGAATCCACAAAATGTAAAATGCATGACTCATTCATTGTACCAACATTAAAAAGGAAGGTAAATGACAGCTGAATTTGTACTCACTTCTTATCCAAACAATTGCTTATAAAAATTTCAGGGAATGGCAGGTATATTTGTAATGGTCATTGTTGATGGGTTGTTCAGCAGCTCTCCTTTTGAGCCTGTTTTCTTTTAAAGCCATTCCCATGGGCACCAATTAGGCCTAACCTGACCTTCTACCCCCAGGCCTAGAGGTGGGCATGATGTGCAGCTCCAGCAAAATATACTATCTTTGGACCATAGCAACTGATCTAGCACGTTTCTTCTGGTGTCATCGGAGGACATTTACTTTTTCTGCCACTGTGGCATGCAAGGACAACGTAAAGTGTGTTATTTGTAGCATAGTCTCATGCTGCCTAGAAAGAAAGTCATTTTAAGAATAAAACAATGAAACTAAAACACAAGAAAACGTGTCAAGAGAACGAGGGAGAAAATGTCTTGATTACATTATTTAAGCCCCTGGAACCAGATAAGCATGGCACTTACTTGACTCAATGTTTTGTCACTTATAGCAGGGATCCCCAACCCCGGGGCTGTGGACCAGTAACAGGTCTTTGGCCTGTTAGGAACTGGGCCGCACAGCACAACGTGAGCAATGGGCAAGCAAGTATTAAAGCCTGAGCTCTTCCTGTCAGATCAGCGCAGCATTAGATTCTCATAGGAGTGCAAACCCTATTGTGAACTGCCTACTGCTCGTGTGAGGGATCTAGGTCCGCACACTCCTTATGAGAATCAAACTAATGCCTGATGATCTGTGGTGGAACAGTTTCATCCAGAAACTACCCCTCCACCCCACCACCCACCCCCGTGGAAAAATTGTCTTCCACAAAACTGGTCCCTGGTGCCAAAAGGGTTGGGGACCACTGACTTACATGATCATTGACTTAAATATAAAACAAAGCATAAAACCCATAAAATTATAGAAGAAAACGTAGGAAAAAACTTTGTAATCTTCAATCAAAGATTTCGTAGCTAGAACAGCAAAAGCATAATACACAAAAATAATTCATAAATTGGACTGCAACAGAATTAAGATCATCTGCTATTTGAAATAAGAAAACACAGACAAGGAGAAAATATTTGCAAATCTAATCTATAATAGGAGAATTGTACCCTGAATATGTAAAAAATACTATTTAAATTTAATAATGAGAAAGGAAAACAACAAAAGAGGCAAAATAAATTGAACACCTACTTTACCAAAGGTGTACAGATAGCATGTAAGCACAAAAAAAAGATACTAAACATTGTTAGGCGCTATGGAACCACAGTAACATACTGTGGTACATGTATTAAATTGTCTAAAAATTTAAAAGACAGCTCATACAAAGTGTTGGCAAGAATGTGGAATTCTCACATACTGTTTCTGGGAATATAAAATGAAACAACAATTTTGGCAAACATTTTGACAGTCTTTAAAAACTAGACTGACACCTATTCACCATTCCACTCCTAATATTTACTCAACGTAATAAAAACATCTGTACATAAATGTTCATTGAAAGAGTTTATTTGTGTAAGTTCTAAACTGGGAGGTAACCCAAAAATCATCAACAGGCAAATGGATAAATAAGGTGTGGCCTATCTGTACAATAGAGTACTGCTCAGTAATAAAAACAATGTTCTATTGATAACTGAAATATGGCTGAATCTCAAAATAATTATGCTACATATAAGATGCCACATCCCCAAAAAGTGTTCAACTGCCCTTCATTTATATAAATGTCTAAACAATGCAAATGAATCTATAGTGATAGAAAGCAGATTAGTGATTGTCAGAGAGAGTGGTAAGGTTGGAAGGTAGAGGAAGGCTGGGATTACAAAATGGCTACAGGAAACTTTTGTGAGTGCTAAATATGTTCATCATTTTTATATTGGTCATGAGTTTTTAAGTACATACAAAGAATAACATCCACACAATGGAATTTAAGAAAGTATTTTTGTTTCAGTCTTAACCACAATTACTTACTAATGAGATGTGTGTGCCTGGGAGGGGCACTGCACAACTTTTCAAATTAGACTGGAAATCAAATTTGAAATCAGATTGGATCTCCACCACCTTTATTTCCTATTCCATATAGACTTTAGTACAATACTTACTTTTATCATAGTAATTCCCAAGTTAAGAAACTGGATTTCAAACCGCTGTTGAAACCATAAACTGTCTCAAGTTAGTAGCTTATGTGGTCTCCAACAAATGCTGTTTTGTTTCCTGCAATACTATAAACTATCCCTTGGCGTCCCTGTCAGTTAAATGAAGCATCAAAGAGTACCTTAGCACACAGAATGGAAGTTGTGGTCCTGAATACTGCAATTAAAAGTCAAAAATCGCTGGTTGAATTTTAAAATCTCTATTTAAAAATTGTTATAGTATATTCATGTTTTTAAAAATGTTTTCATTACATCAATACAGGAATTCAGAAATTTTCAAAATAAAGGATGGAAAACATGCCCTGCAAATACTAACCAACAAAAAGCTCATGTTGCTATGTCATTATTGGACAAATTAAATGTAAGTTGAGACACATTAAGAGAGATAAAAGGCATTTCATGGGGTCTATCCACTAGAAAAGTATGCCAATTATAAGTATGCATAAACATAATGGTATAACATCAAATTATTTACTACAAAAACTAATATAACTTAAAGAAAAATGGACTAGTCTGCAATCATAGATAAGATTTTACCATACCTTTCAATAACTAATGAAATCAACAGACCAAAAAATTCATAAAGGATATTTGATAAACATTGAAAGTAACAAACGATGTAAACTGACATATATAGAACTCTGCAGTCAATAGCTACAGAATATACATCCTTTTCCAGAGCACATAAAATATTTACCAAATATTTGAATTTAAATATGTTGGAATTTAAAGCAACTTATCAAGTATTTAAAAATTAAACCAAAAGAGTATGTTCTGTGATTCCCAGTGGAATTAAGCAAGAAAATAATAACATTAAAGGTGACTAAAACATTCCCAAATATTCAAATATTAAGAAACTCACTTTAAAACAGATAGGACAAACAGTAAATCACAGTGTAGATTGGAAAGTATTTTAAATAATTGATAATGAAAAACAATATATCAAACCTTATGGACTACAAGTAAAAATGGACCTAGAGTGAAAACTATAGCTGTAAATATAGCAGCCTATAAATTGACCTTGAAATTTTGCTGCCAGAAAACATTGATCTTGTGTGCTGGGGGTGGGGAGGACAAAAAAGTATAGTTATGAGAAAAAAAATTAGCCGAATACCCCAACTTTTCTCCTCCCTTCTATCATCTCTTGCCCATGCCTTTCTTTAGCCAAACCCACTGAAAACTAAAGACCAAGAAATCTGGGTGATACATTCCATAAAGGCCCACCACCTGCGGACACAGCAAGACAGAAAGAAGATGACAGATGGAATTGAAAAGATAAAGAAGGAATTTCTGTTGCAATCCCAGATGTTAAAATCACAGCTCTTTCCACTGATCCAAGCCCCTAGAGCAATGATGAGTGGAAGCTTACCTCATGCAAAAGGAGGGCAGTGCATCATGATGCTACGGATACAGTCATTCCAGTGGGGAAAATTTATTCGTAACACAATGTACCAATCTGGCTATGCACTGCTTGCTTCTGGTATTCTCTTTACTGCTTGAGCGTAGATGGGAAAGGTTGATGTGTAGGAAACCATGTTAATATCATAAAACTCAAAGATAAGTTCATGGGGAGAAATCAAGATTTAGTTATAACACCATTTTCCTGGGAGTCAAGATGCCCTGTTGTGGCACTGGCTGGATTGTGTGACTTGGCTACTTCTTTGAAAATCAGTTAACATGCTATAAAATAAAAAGGTTCGACTTTAAAAAAAAAACAAACATAGGAAAAATTATATTCTAACTGTCTATCTCAGGAAATGAGAAACAGAACAAAAAATTTAAACTCAATGAAAGTAAAGAATAAAAAGAAAAAAAAAACAATGAAATAGAAAATTGACATAAAGTAGAGAAAAATAACAAAGACAAAGCTGTTTCTTTGAAAAGACTGGTAAAATTTATAAATCTTCAACAACATTAATGAAAAAGATAGGAGAGCTATACACATAGGAATACAAACATACACATACATGGAATGATAAAAAGACATTAACTAAAAACCTTAAAGCAAGATGATAAGAAATTATGAACAACTTTATGTCAAAAAATATGATTATTTGGATGAAAAAAAATTCTTATCCCTATATTTTGGTATCTAATAAGATGTTGACCTATAATTTAAAAATCTTCACACAATGTAAAGTTGAGGCAAAAATGTTTTCAATAACGAATACATCTGAACATTTAAGGAATAAAACATACCCATATTACACACTTAAATCATAAATTTGAAAAGAGAAAATGAATTCCAGCTCATTTTATAAGGTCAGCATAACCTTGATATTTATACCAAAACCTGATAAACACATTGCATCTCGTATAATTTTCCTTCTGCTGAAATAACAGCTTTGTACATTTATTTTCATGTAAGTCTGTTAAGGAAAAGCACTCTGAGATTTTCCTCTATGATATAGTTCATCTTGACTTTGAAAAATATTTTTATTGAGTACATACAATATTTTGGGTTGGCAATCACGTTTCCTTAACATTAAAAAAAAAAATCTCTTTTTCTGCTGGGTGCAGTGGCTCAAGTCTGTAATCAATCCCAGCACTTTGGGAGGCTGAGGCAGGCAGATTATGAGGTCAAAAGTTTGAGAACAGCCTGGCCAACATGGTGAAACCCTGTCTATACTAAAAATACAAAAATTAGCCAGGCACGGTGGCACGCACCTGTAGTTCCAGCTACTCAGAAGGCTGAGGCAGGAGAATTGCTTGAACCTGGGAGGCAGAGGTTGCAGTGAGCTGAGATTGCACCACTGCCCACTGCACTCCAACCTGACAACAGAGAGACTCTGTCTCAAAAAAAAAAAAAAGAATCTTTTACATTTTCCTGACTTAAAACATTCTGCTGAGAAGTTACCCCTCAGAAATAGAGTCTACCTCATGATAGGAGTGATGGCAACATCACACTGTGAAGGGACACAGGCCTATGTAGTCATAATTCACTGTGGTGCCATTTTATAACAATGTCTCTCACCCAGGGATTTTGCCACTTGGTCAATGTGAAGTCCAGTTCTTTCCTCCTCTCTTCTGGATATTTTTGGCATATCTTGGGTTAGTTTCAGATGTTTCCGTGACCCCCAGTGAGTAGACTGTGGTAGGGGCCAAAGGGGTTTGTTATCCTGGGTGAACCTGACTGATGCACTGAGATGATGGCTCCTCCGTCAACTACAGGCCCAGAAGCTCAACATTACGGAGTGTAGATGGAGCTTTCCCAGTAGTTGCACAAAGAAGCTAGGTAATGCAGCCCAGAAGCACAGAGGAATTGGCATCCGTTGGCTGAAATTTGAGAGGTGGAAGAGGGAAAGGAGACCTCCTCCTCCAATGAATAATACTAAAGTTCCGAGTTCCATTTCCATCTCTGTAGTGACGTTGCATGTGACTGAGATACTCTATTTGTTTGGGCACCCATGGTGCACTCAGTAAGAAACATCTTGTATTTGCTTTTCCTTCTTCTCTAAGTCTTACACATCTCAGTGGAGTCTGAGACAAAAGTTACAGGCCCAAGTTTTATGGGAGGTCTTATCTGAGAGGAGCAGAAGTCGGGTGCTTTTCACTCTGGAATGCTCCTCCCTGAAATAAAAGCATGGTTCATTCTCTCATTTTTTTTAAAAAACTCTGCTCAGATTTTCTAGACCTTCTGAGATTTTACTATGGGAAATAACACTCCAACATCACACTCTAACTTCCTTACCATACTTTTTATTTATACATATATGTGTGCTTGTGTACACAGATATGTTGACAAACATCTACATATATACGATACATGAAAGACACGTTGTTGTTATTTATCTGTCTTCCTCAACCACCAAAATAAAAGCTCTTTTTAGACAAGAACCTAGTTTGTTTTCATATTGTCCCACTTAATCTCGTATCTTCAGTTCCTAGAATTGTGCATGGTACACAGTAGGAACCCAATAAACAACAACAACAACAACAAAAAAAAGCTTTTTGAATGAGATCATTGTTACAAGTCAAATATGAGGTAAAAAATATTCATTTTCAGATATTCAAGATCTTAAAAAATGCATCTTATATGCACACTATCTGTGAAAGCAGCAAGCAAAAAGGGAGCAGTACAAGGTAACAGCTTCACACTGTCCAGAGAGTAACCAAATCAGAGGAGGAAGAAACCAGGCTGTGAGAGAGACACCTCCAAGTGGACAAAACACTTAACTGAAAGATAGTTTAAAATTTTCTAAACAAATGAGAAAACTATTTTTGGGCAAATGTAAGATAAGTAGTAGTATTTGAGCAAAACTGAGCAAATGGGTACAAAGAAAACTAAACTGATATAGAGTGAAATAATTATTGAACTCAAGGCAGAAAGTTGCATTTTTAAAAGGCAATAAAATCACAGCATGTAACCTGGATCCATGGTGAGTAATAGTTAATCACGTCATAGCACTTGCCGACTACAGGTTTAGGTAAAGATTATGCTGTAAGTTCTAAACTGCTGGAGAGGTGAGGAAGAGCAATTGACAGGAAAGTGCTTCCCAAGTACATGTCCATCATTGTCAAAAGGTAATTTCTAGAGCTAATAAGTCAGAGACAGTAGTATATGGTTTAGAGTTAAATTAGAAGGAATTAAAAACAGAAAGTGCTGGTCTCAGGGGATTAGGATTCGCCGATACAAAAATAAACTGCATATTTATTACATTGATAAAAACAGTAATTTTCAAAGAGAAAATTAAGGATTAGCAAATTGTGGGAAGGGCCCTAGATTAGTCGATGCTGTGAAACTGGGTGTTCTAGAACCAAGTTTAACTGCACCTCTGAGGGGCATAAACGTCCCAATAAAATCTGCTTTCACAGGAATGCCAACAAGCAAACAAGGAAATGCAGCTTCCACCATCACTGAAAAGAGTAATAACTTAAAGAGGAGGAAGAAAAAGAAAAAGCTTCTTAGTTTATATATAGTTGATATATATACTAGTCCATGTATCTAAAAAGTAGAGATAAAGGATCAATTTCATCATAATGCTTAAAAGAAATTTCTAATTCTTTCATCCTAAATGTACTTGCTTAGCATAATGCCACAATTTTCTACATATTACATTTCAGTTTATTTTCTGCAAATATTATTCTGGACATCTCTTATTATAAATTTATGAACATAGTGGAGGATGATGAAAATGCTTATTTATTGAGTTTTAGAGAATTTGAGATACCTTTACCTAGGGTGTTAAACCAAGTATTTCTAAATCAAATTTTAATCTCTAAGAAATCTATTCAGAAATTTTAATACATTATAATTAAAGGATAATCCTGGAATGTATGGCCAGGCACATTATGCAGATTCTGCAAATATTTGTTAAATTGAACTAAAATATCCACTAAAATTTCCCATTTTCCTAAATGCAATTTCAAGGTTTCCTAAGACTACAAGAACTCAAAGTCACAAGCACACACATATACACACACACAACATTGATTTAATCAGGTAAGTTGTGATCTCAGGCAAAACTCAAATTATTTTTGAAAAGTTTTCCAATTTTTTCAACGGAGACATTTTGAATATTTCACTTTTTGTAATTTGTTTTTTGCTCCCATCTTTGCTATATAACAGAAAAGTAACATACAAGCAATTGTTGAGCTCTTCAAAGCTTTGAATAAAGACTGGAAACTATTCTTGTTCTTTCTTTTCAGGTGTAGATATCTTTGAAAAGTCTCAAATTAAAGAAATACAGAAATAGAAATAGTCTGTTAAATGGGATATTTATATTTATATTTGTTATAGGGATTACGTCCCCTATATTTTATTTCTTAGTTAAGAAAACTTATTTATTTATTTTACATCATTGTCAGCCCAATTCTATCTGGAACTGTAATATGGGAATTAACAGAGCTTTGTTAGGGCTTTAGATTCTGCAAGAATATATCAATGTATATCAATGCATTCACAAGTTTTAATATCATAGAAATAGTGTTCAAAAGAGTGCTTTTGCCTAAACTTGTCTGGCCTTCAATATGGTTTAAATCCAGTTAAATTTTTATTTCATCTAAACAGCTGCTATCTCCTTTTTGTACAACTTTGCCTCAACTCTAAGGCAGCAATCTAAATTTGCCTAACAATTGGACTGTATCCCCAGAACTTGAAGTGTGTTCTAGCCAAATGAAGATTAAATTGGCTAAGTAATAATGCTCTTCAAATTGCTGTAGCCTATTCCAACAGTAAAATATAACTCCTAGGAAACAACTAACAAGCAAACAAGTTGTTCTCCAAGTTATAGGCTCTATATGTTACACTGAAACACAGTATGATGCCTTTAAAACATCTACAGAGGGAAAATGGGACAATAGTCCACAGTGACTTCACTACTTAGTAATTGTGCTTATAGCGGATTCCTTTACTTATCTGCTAATTGGGCACATTTTTGGCAGGAGTAGCACTGATCACTGATCAAGCCCACCTTTTAAAAAGTGGACAGGAGTAGAAGACTTTGCCACCAGTGATCATTTCAATAAACTGGAACTCTAGTCACTGGCTGGAACTTACATTGTAGAATGGAAGAGCTCAGAATTAACAGCATAATACTATCGAATTCAAAAGAAATCCAGAATATGAGGGCATCCAGAGAAGATAGAGAAGGTCCTCTGAAGGTGACTCACCACTCACATTTTGCTTTGATTTGGTAACTATTTACTGTATTATATATGGAGAATATATTAAAAAAATTATTTCCCTCATTTTTAATGCTAACCCTAAAATGAAATCACCAGGCTCAGACTGGCTCAACAGAAGGTCAAGAGGTGGTGAAGTCACCTGTAATGGTAAACACACAAACACTTCCAAGCTGAACAAGTCTGGACTTGGTTCCTGTAGTTCCCAAATTCACAGCTCTCATGGGACAGGTTGATTCAGTACAAAGAATGAGAAATCCCACCCCAGAGAATTATTATATAAAAAGTTATTCACATCTAATAATCTCAAGAGATAGAAACACAGCAATGTTGAAAATTACCTATCAATTGTTAATCCTTGGAGAAAAAAATTAGACAATTATTTTTGAAAACATGAAAAGTTTCATATAATAAAAATTAGACTCCCAAATGTGATTCCATTTCTGTTCATTAATTATGGAGAAGTTAATAATTACTAAATTGCCAGCGGTATAAAATAGATCATTACTGGAAAAGTACACAGTTTTTACAAAAAATAGTCAAGAATATTCCATTGGCTTTAGAGTTTCTGACATGTAAGATTTTTACCAATAAAAATATTAAGCTCATCAACTTGTTTAACTATCTAAGTAATTTAAGCTTGATTTTTCTTTCACATTGTGCAGTAGTTAATATTTTATTTTATTTTATATTTTAAAACTCATTAATTAGTCATTTAGTAAATTCTTTTTCTGACAACACCATCTCACTTTCAGAAATAAGGTTCTTTGAGGAAATAATAAGCTTGACTTTCAATTTTTAACATGGAGTAATTTTGAAAGCATGCCAATACAAAGAAAAATCATATGAATAGACTCTAATATATCCAGAGATATTAGCCAAAGCCTGGCACTCAGAAAGAAAGGGAAAAAACCAGAAGAGAGGATTGCGTATCTTTATAGGGGTCTATATGTGCCCTTTAAAAGGTATTTATTTAAAAATTATACATGTTTACAAGATAGTTATTTACATTTGCTTAGAGCATAAGCCTTCTTAGTAGAACAAATCACATATATTTTGTAGTGATCAGAGAACATTTTGGTCACTCTGGCAGTGAAAGATATCTTGGAAGCCTTAAAAAGGTAAAACAAAATACCCCTAAATGTGTCACACCAATATTCAGGCCATATCAGCTAATAATAATGGCATCAAAGTTGGGGGTCCTCTGTCATCAGTATTTGCCAAGTCCTCTTGGTCATCTAAGTTACTGTTTACAGTGCTCACTTTGCCACTTCTCCATTCAAAACCCTGTAACTTTCCCTCAATCTCCTCTAAGTAAAACACTAATATAGCATTGTGGTGATCGGTAATCTAGCCCTTCTTGAATTCTACACTAGTTCCACACCTAGAATTCCTTCTAGCTCTACAATATTCACATGCTGACTTCATTGCCAGTATTATTTGTAAGGAAAGTATCTTCCCACTCTCCCATGTTTCCTGGGGGCATATTAATTAACTAAGAAAAAAACTTTGAGAATGGCAGCCTCTGCTTCTCTCCTTCATACTCTCACTGCTTTCTAAAGATGCAAAATGACTTATCTAATCGGAAACTTTAAAATTTGATACCTGCAAGGGGTGGGAAATATCGTGTCTTTTCTTGCTGATAGCAAATTAACGGAACAGGCTCTGCTTCCATACACAAGACAGGCTGCAGTTTTAACAAGGGGCAAATTTAATTTGTAGGTGAATTATTAGGATGCCCCTTCGATTGCTTTTTCTTAGCCAGACACTTTTACCCAGCCCATGCCCTAGTACTGCAAATGTGGTTCTGTGTCTGACTACTCTATTTCCTAACCAATTTGTACTTTTTAATGGAGTGAGGGATGTGCTTTAACATCGCTCCTTAAATTTCAACATTAGGCTGTACAAATCTTGCACTTGGATCAAGTTTGTTACGGTTTAGTCATTACTAAAGACACATGGCCTGCCACTGTCTTAGTCATGTCATTCCCTCTGCCTAGAGTAGCCTCATTTTCCCCATGGCTACCTGATGAAACCAAATCTCAGATCTTCCTCTACCATTTGGCTCCCAGTGAATGGCATCAGCATCCAATTAGTTGTCATTGCCAGAAATCCAAATACTCTCTTTGATCCTCCCCATTCTTTCCCACTTAACTCATCATCACGCTTGCCAATATCATCCTACAAATCTCCCTTGAGTGGTTTTTGCATACCTTCATCACCACCACCACCACCCAAAGAGAACCCACTGCCCCTCTTTCACAGACCACTACAATAAGCCAAGTCAGTCTTCCTGCTTCCATCTTATCTCTGGCTCCCAAACTCATCACCTTTCAGCCAAAGTGACCTTTTCTAAATGCAAATCTGATCATGCACCACATCATGTTAGCTTACCCAACAGCATACACTTTTAAAACATTCTGTGTCTTCTAGTTATACATAGAATAAAGATTTACTTTTTTTTTTTGAAGCAGGGTCTCACTCTATCACCCAGGCTGGAGTGAGTGGCACCATCATAGCTCACTGCAATCTTGAACTCCTGGGCTCAAAGAGATCTTCCTGCTTTAGCCTCCCAAGTAGCTAGGACTACAGGTGTATGCCACCACACCCAGCTAAGGAATAAAGATATACTTTTTTAAAAAGGCAAACAATTTAATTTCTTGTTCAGCCTGTTTGTTCCTGTGTTCCCTGGCTTTCTCCAGGCCAAAACTCCGGTTTTCTTACAGTTGCTGGTTTTGGTCATCTCTCTTCACAGGATTTTGTACTTATGTTTCCCCAGACCTGAAATACCTTTCCTATTTCTCTCCATGCAATTAACTTTCTAAACCTCAGTTCACTTGCCACTTCTCTGAAAATTATTTATGACTTTCTTAAGAAAATATTTTCATTTTTTCCACGTGGATCTAAATTCCTCTGCTTTGTGGGACTTACCCCATTTGTGATTTTGCATTGCATTTATTTCTCTGATTATCTGTAATATATCAGTACTTATCACCAAACATAAGCCCTATAAGGACAGAGGCTGGAACTGATTTTGCTCACTTAGGACAGTCCTGGCACATAGAATTCCTGAATGAATGTTGAGTGTATATATAAATGCACAGATAAACAGACAACCTCCCAAAGTAGTTGCAGAACTGAATTAAAGCTCCCTCTGGCGTATTAATTGATTATCTTGGTAGCAGCAAAACTGACCAGCCAAGGCTGGTCTTTAGGACCGTGCTGTAATTGCACCTGCTTGGCTGTAATGTCTCTTGGGGAGAAATGTCCTCGACAGAGTGGTCAAGGAAGGAAATACATTGTTGTCAGAGGAATCCTACAGGTAAAAAAACAGTTATGGAAAAGAAAATGATGTTCAGAGAAAGATAATAAACTGATTTCACTACGATGTTAAAAAAAATAAATGCTTACGTACCAATATCCAATTAATTTACTTAATTACAAAATTGAAAATATAGTAGTGAATAGAGTAAAAGGTCTCTCTCTTATATACATACATACATCTATGTGTATGTATGTATATATATTTGTCATTTCTACTTTTCTGGAAAATTGTCATTTCACCTAAATTCTCCAATTTAATGGCATAAAATTATATTTACAACATTATCTTATTATGTTTAAATCTTTACCATATCTATAAATATTTCCTGTCATCTTTCCTCATGTTTGGACTTTCTATTTATTTCTTGCTTTTAAAATAACTTTTCTACTTATTAATCTTTTCAAAGAAAAACACTGATTTCATTGGCCCTATTATTATCCCCAAGTAACAGGTGGGTCATAAAGAAGTTAGGTAACTTGCCTGAGGTTACGCAAGTAGTTTGAGCCTGCTCTCCCCACCACTGAACAAACTACGTTACACAGGAAACACACATACAATACTACTTCTAAAGATATGTACAATCACACACACACACACACACACACACACACACACATTTGCATAACTCTGAATTTACACCAGGTTTACCTGCAGAAAGGACACTAGAATTGATTGGGAGTGCAGAAGGTCACATAATAATTAGCGTTCTCTGTGATATTTTCTTGTTTGTTTGTTTTGTAGAGATGGGAGCTCACTATGTTGTCGAGGCTACTCTTGAACTCCTGGGCTCAAGCAATTCTCCCGCTTTGGTTTCCCAAAGCACTGCCTCTATAATGTTTAAAAACACTAGTAAACAAAATAAATTCACATAATTTTGTTATCCATGGATTGAAATAAATTTAAAAGAACAGATATAAAAGATATAAATGACAAACCATCCCTTCCTGATCTTTCCCTTGCTCTTCATGTTAGCGCATCACTTCCAAGGCAACCCAGCCTGCAGAGCCAGACTTTCCCATGATGCAAACTTTTTACATTCTTACCCTGAAGCCATTTAACCTCTGCTGAACCACATCTCTGATGTCAGAGAAGGACTTTGCTTTATATTTGTGTATATAAAGAGCCTATGTGATTCACTTTCTGAATATTTCTTCTTTAATGATTAAAAAAATCTTGGTGTCTGGCAACCAGGCACAGCCAGGTGGGGTGAGGGTAGGAGGCAGAAAGTTGCAATCCATGAGCGCCATCAGCTATTTCAACATATCTTTGCTCCCCAGCTAAATATAATAGAAAGCTTCTTGAGGGCTTGATCTTATGCATCATTGAATCCAAACAACTAATTCCTTGCCTTATACATACTGCAAACTTATTCACAGTTCATAAGTAATCTATTGGAAAATGTTCTGAACAAAAAGCGTTCTATTTGTACAACTTAGTAGTACACCTGAATGCTTACAAAAATGAACCCCAGGATATATACCCTAGAAAACCAGACAATGTAGATGCATCAGTAGGAAAGCTAAGAGGTTCATGACAGGATGAAAAGAAACCTGAGAAGTACTCTTGAATACAGGTTTCTGAATAACTTTCTAATCATATCATTTGGACTGGCATATTTTCACAAGGTAAAGAGAGCTCTTCATGGTTCACTGACTGAGGACAATCAACCCTTTCACAATCTAGAACCCAAAGATTGGGTCTTCTGAGAGCATCAGAGAAAAACTGCCCTTGCCATCCACATTGTCGCATAACTTCAGGACCTTGAACCTTGGGTTCATAATCTCACAATTCAGAAGAGTCCCTCTACACTCTTGGAACTGAATGCCCACTCAAATCCTTAAAGTAAAACTAACCAGAGAAGTTTCTCCCAAGAAGATGGCATCCTTTATGTGGACAGCTTTAACCCAAGATCATGGATCGAGACGTTTCTACTCTCATAAGACTCTTATCTGTCAATTTTTTTCCTTGCTTATGCCTCTATGAACAACAGAAGTAAAAAGGGTGTGGGGGGGAGGGGGTGTTCTGTTGTGTGCAAAAAAAAAAAAAGAATTTTAGCACCATACTGGGGAAATATGATAAAAACTTGCTTATAATTAACCTCTGACTCAAAAGGTTATACATGATCCAAACTTTTTCCTTTTCTTCCCAACATGGAGGAATAGCATACAAAGCAGTCTTAAGGTTGAGTACAGGTAATAAATGAAAAACAATTAAAAGAAAGGGAAAAAGTTTTCTGCAAACTTGTTGCCACACATTAGTCTTTCATGAATTTATCCATTAATTATATTAATGCTGAATGAACCATACTACCTAAAGTTGTACAAGTGATTGCCCCAAAACTTAACTTCCCTAAGAAACTGTAATAAACAAAAGCAAACTCTCTCTGAGGGAAGTCACATCTCTCTTAGACCTTGATGAACCTTGAAAATAATTTTCTCTAGGCAATGACTAGCAAGCAGCAGTAGATAACATGCTCACAAGGGAGTAAGACAACGTGAAAGATGCCAGAAGAAAAAAGTAAAGTAACAGAAACAAATCTGCAAATATATCAAATATTAGACTTATCAGATAAAAATATTAAAACAACTATGCTTTTATGCAATGTTCTCATGTAACAAACCTGCACAGGTACCCTGAATCCATAATAAAAAATTAAAATAAAAAACTATGCTTACTAGGTTCGAAAAAAAAATAAATAGCAAATGAAAGTATCTGCAGAGGAGAAGAAAGTACGAAAATGATTTGAAAAATAACTAAATGTTGGAATTAATAAAACGATAACTAAAAAGCTCATTAGCCACATTGGAACATGTATCCCCAGAAGAACTGGAAAACTGGAAGACATATAGGAAGAAATTACCACATATGTAACAAAGGTCAATCTCAGAAACTTCAGTAGTAAGTCTTCAAGGCATCAAAATTTAAAAATAAAAGCATAATATTGATCTTATATGACCTCTTCCAAAGAAGAAGTGAAAACACTGCACAACTCAATTCCTCAGGATAAATACCAAAGCTTGACTGACACAAAACAAGAAAGGAAGAACTTTAGCACAATCTCATTCGTGAACACAGATATAAAAATTCTAAACCAATTACTGACAAACTGAATTTTGCTATATATGTATATAAAATGAATAAAACCATGAATAACTTTATCTCAGGACTACAGAAGAGTTGAACATTGTAAAATCTATGAATATATATAAAATAAGCATAGAAAAAAGAGGTTGGTTAAAAAATAAAACTTTTGCCAAACTGAAAATAAAAGGGAACTTTCTAAATATATGAGTTGTCTAAAATAAGCTACAGCCAAATGTACATGATGAATTATTGAAAGCTCATTTATTATATCATGAACATGATAATGATGCTGCTATCAACCCTTTTATTAAACATTGCATGTGTTACCCTATCCAACAGGGTAAAATAAGAAATTAGGTGTGCAATGGCACTGGCAAAGCAGAATTAAGTAAAGTCATACTTGCACAACTGTATCTGCATTGGGAGACTGGATACCTGCAAAACAACTCATACAAAACTCTTTTCACATAGACTAAGGATTTAAAATGTTTAAAAGAAAATATAGGAGAAGACTGTTTTAACTGTTGGGTAAAGAAAATTTCTTAAACATGGTACAATGTAAAAATCATACATTAAAATATCTGTAAATTAGACTAGGTCAATTTTAAGAATTTTTGATTATCAAGAACTTAAATAAATATATTTCAGTAAAGATGGTGGAAAGTCAAGTGATAGCAGGGAGAAAATATTTAGAAAACACATATTACTTATAAAAGATATGTATTTAGAAAATGTATATTACAGAATGTGTATGATTCAAAAAGTAAAACACATTAAAATAGACAAATGTAAAGTCTTAAAACACAAATGATCTATAAGCTTGTTAAAATATTAACTTCATTCATAACTATGGAAATGCTAATTAAAACTATAATGATATATCTTTCTAATTCACCAGTTTGTTAAAGAATTATGTCTAATAATTTCAAGAGTTGGTTAAGATATGGAGGGCTTGGAATTCACAAATAGCCAGTAGCAAAGGAACTGATTTACAAGTTTATGTATATTCATATTATGCAGCAGTGAAAACAGACAACTATAGTTATGTAAAGCAACACGGAAAAATATTTTAAAATAATTATGAATTAAAAAAACAAAGCCATGAATGAAAACTTATAATAGTATTTCATTTATATAAAGGCAAAAACAGGCATTGCTGAAAAGTATATTGTTTAGAAATACAATTGTATGGGATAAATTATATCACAAAGTTCAGATGGTAGTTACTTGGCGGTGGGAGGTTAATAGGAGACTTTAGAGGTATTCATTTCACAGGAATGTGAGAGGATTTTCTGAGGCCAGACTGAAAGTTTCATGAGAACACAGACCAATACTTTCTCTTCTCCATTTTATTTTCTGAGCCAGGAAAAATGCATGGCACATTGTATTTGTTCATCAAACACTTACTGGTTAAATGAATGAATAAATGCCCTTTGTAAACTGTAAAGCTATGCAAATCAAGATATTTTTATTATTTTTTACTATAGTTTATTTAATATAATCAAATAGAAGGTATAGTTATAACATCCAGGGAACATTATTGAAAGTTTTATGCTAACCCAGAAAACACTTTGGCAAAATAAATTAAATTTTTAGTTTCTAAATTTGCGACAATTGTAATTATATTTAAGTTGCCACATGAAGATAAAACAAATATGAAATCTGACTTCAGGTGAGCATAATTGGAGATGCAAAGGCAAAAAAAAAAAAGGATAAAAATTTTATTTGGTCAGCTCTGCAAGTTCTACTATATAAGGTTTTTTGTTTTTTGTTTTTAAGAAAATACTTCACAAGTTGGAAGTTTGTGAAATGTGGTTAACATGGAAGTAATTGAATGTGTTTCTGAACTCAAATGCCCCTCTATCAGTATGTCTCCAATTAGAAAAAGGCATCGGATGTATTAAATGTTAATTATATTTGAAGTGTGGAATAAAGCCATAGTAATCCATTGTACATTTGCAAGTTTTCTGATTTTTTTCGCTCCATTATCCAATTGTCCTGCTGAAATGTCTGTATATTGTATGTGAAAAATATGTATTTGCATGTCCATTACGACAGTCATATAATCCACACTATATATTGCTCCCGGCTGTGTTTAATGGAATCTATCCAATGAGTGAGCAAAGTCTTCAAGTTACAAACAATATTCAAAGACGACTTTTATCTCAACCAGACACTATGCTTTGGTCATGTTACTCACCCAGGATATTTTTATATACATATAATTTGAGACAGATCACCAATAAGAGAGATTTGTTTAGAGGAAAACTTGCATGTTTTGAAGGTCAAGCTTATTATTTTTTTTTTTTTTTCACCTATTTTCTTGTCACATTTCTGGAATTATGTCCAACTAAACTTGAAGATATTGTAAAGTGCCATGAAAGAAATATGTTGAAGAAGCATGGTTTATTCTGGAAATGGAAAGTCTACACATATTAATAGGCTCCCCTTGCACCCACCTCAGCAACTAATTCTGAATAGATCTCCTTGATGTATTTAGGAGGCAAGGTGATAAAAGATTAGAGAACTGTTTTCCTGCAGAAGGCTGGCTCATCTAAGAAAGCACCAGTATTTGAAGAAAGTTCTCTTTTCAAAGTTTGGGTTTTTATCTGTATATTCACAAAATAGTGTATTATGCTAAGACATTTGGTTTTTAAAATGGCAGCCAAAGTTGCTATCTGTTTGGATCGATTTTGGACCATTGTATATTCAATATAACATAAAAAGAGACCGTTTCATGTTGTAAGTAATCTAAAATTGATGTACCCATCAAATTTTACAAATTACTGTAGGGTTCAGAAATCTGTGTATATAATGACATTAATATTTCTATTTTTTGATATCCAAATTGTTTCTTGGAAGAGACTGATTTCTTGAAAAATGCCTCCACAATCTCAGGCTTATTTTATCATATGGCAAAATTTTGTATAGTAGTTTGCCATACTATATGAACGCTGGCACTTAATAAAATGTCAAATATTTTGATCAAAATTATTTAGACAGTAGATTTAACTAACTTCTTGATTTTTAACTATAATGATAGACACACACAAATATTTCATAAATGAAACCTATTAATATCATCTTTTAGCTATTAGTAATATATATGATATCAAATATCCATTTTGAATAAATATTCATCAATAATTTGGTGTTTTCAAATACCCAGAAGTCTGGTTTTAATCAGATGAAGTCTGGGGATAGTTGATTAATTTTTTTCCTTTTTGGTATGCCCTGTTCAAAATCATCCAGCCTATCTCAACATTGATTGATGATGGGTAAATAATTTTTTTTTTCAAATTGCATAGGCCTATTAAATTGTTGAAGTTGTTTTTAATAAAAAGATTTTCTGTCTTTCATTTTGTTTACAGAGATTTGGGTCTAGTCTAATCTGTTCAACCTGTTAATCATTGTCAGGTGCCAGATTCCAATTTGTTCTCAATGTGCCTGTATGACTTTTCATTCCATATTCTTTGAGTTAAATTTCGATTACTTATTTGAATGTTATTTAATACAGCTCATACATTTAAAATAAAACCAGCAGGTAAATGAATTCTGGCTTAGTATAAAGAAGCTGTTATCACATTAGTGTTACATATACAAATGGATGTGCCTCAACAACAACGATTTAGACAAAAGAAACGATGACTTGAACTGACATGTGTGGCTGTGACTCAGCCTCTAACGAACTTGTGAATAAATACAGATTTCAGCACATTGATCCAGTTGCTTTCAGTACCTCTAGAAGGCGGTATATCAAGAATCCCCCTGCTACTGTTTAAGAAAATAAATTCTGCTGCAACCTAAGAAATCAACTGGAAGGCATTTTTATAACCTTACACCACATAAAGGAAAAGCTGAAAAGCAGTACTAATACATGCAAACTACATCACCTGGGGAAAGATGACCCAGAATGTCACTTTTAATATTTGAATTTTTGTATTTTTGGCAAAATACTATCAGCTTAAAGAAGAGGAAAAACATCTTAAAAAAAAAAAAAAAAAAAAAAAAGCAAAAATCTCACACCAAAAAAACCTGACATCCACTAATGTATACATATTCATCTTTGTGTTGGGAAGGTCTAAAGTAGGTATCTGGTGGACCTCCTACAGCCTATTTTAACAATATGGGCATGCTGATTACACTATCTAGATTTAATTTGAGTGAAACGTGTCCACATCATAAAAATGCTGCTTTGTACATTAGAGTGATAAACATAAAGGACATCCCTGATCTTTAACCCAACATAGATGGCAATCCATTCTCCTAGTTCCCCTAAACTGTGTCCTTGTTAAGGCTCAAAAAGGGAGTGAAAGGGAATTAACCCTGGAGCAAGGGAATTAACCCTGGAGCAAGGGAAACAAGAGGGAGAGATAGGATGGTTAGTTCTAAGGTTGAGGGATTGCCTAGAGGCACCAATATGCGCGGATGTAGATAATGATTAATGAAGCTTACTGGGTAATTACACACATTTTAAAAAAGTGAAAATACCATGGCTTGAAATTGGGGATAAGGAATCTCTGGGATCAAAAACAGTTGTACCAAAAGGAATGAGCCAGAATGACATGTATCAAAGGCAGTGGTTTCCAACCGTTTTGGAACCAATGGCTGATTTCCTGGAAGACTGTTTTTCCATGGATGGGGGGTAGGGGGCTGGGGGCGGTTTCTGGATGAAATTATTCCACCTCAAATCATCAGGCATTAGATTTCCATAAAGAACTTGCATCCTGGATCCCTGGCATGCACAGTTCACAATAGGGTGAATGCTCCTATGAGAATTTACGGCCCCACTGATGCGACAGGAGACGGAGCTCAGGCGGTAATGCTGTTAACCTGGCATTCACCTCCTGCTGTGCAGCCCAGTTCCTAATAGGCCACAGGTACCAGTCTGCTGCCAGGGGTTGGGAACCCCTGATGTAAGGATTATTAAAAGGAATCTTTAGAAGCACATTAGTGTATGTTCCAAATCTTATTACAGTAGCAACATCTTTTTCAGTAATATCAGCGTCCCCAAGCTGTCCATGCCCTGAGAACCTGAGATAGTGCCTAACACATAGTAGGTAATGAATTCTTAAATTTAACAAATTTGCAATGATTTCATGAATTTCACTGAAATCTGTTTCATGTATAAATCTCATCTAAAGGCAGTACCCAATATCTTTCTCCCTTAGTCTCTTCTGGGGCTCCCTGCTTTCTGACACCAAACTTAATTTGAATTCCAGCCATTTTGAAAACTCCCCGATGTAATAATAAAAAGAGAGCAGAAATGAAGCTAAGTTACCCCAAGGTATCTAATATGCAGAACAAAGGAACCCAAAACTCTACAAGCCAAACAACAGTGAGTTTTTAATTCAACCTAAATTCAAAGGTAGCAGGCAAAACTATTTGCAAAAAGTAATCAAGAAACAACAAGAACCCCCAAATATGTTACTCCAGGGAAAATAGTGAAATTCCTATTTTGTCATTTTTAAGAAAGGATAAGTACATTAAATATGACAAAATATACCTACATAATCATAATAAAATACCTTTGAAATATGAATGATTTTGTTCTTATTCTCAAGTGTTTAATGTATTTAGACAAAGACTTTCAAGGTAAAATATTCACAACTACCATGTAAAAGTCAAGACAGCCCTGGGTGTGGGTGGAAATGTTATTTATTAATAATAAAAATTGAAGCTCCAAGGTTGTAAAATAATCTCTCCTGGTCACACAGCTATTGACCCAAATAAAGCTCAAATGTGTTTGTCTTACTCTAAAATTATGCTTTTCCCAAGGTGGACAATGTTGAAGTGACAGTTAAATTTTGCTCTTAGAGTTAGTGGTTGGGAATACATCAAGACAAGTACCGTCATCTTTTGCTTTGTATTATCTAACATAAACATTTACCTCTCTGATATGTCAATATTCACATATTTTGAACGTAGCCATCTTATAATTAAGTCTACTTAAAACACTGTTAAATTGGAAATTTAAATGGTCACAAAATTGCTTGTCACAAAAGCATACATCTTTCTCAAGTTTTAGCTCCAAATTACACTCCCATACATTCAAAAATTTTTAAAGAAATTGGCACATAGTCAAATAAATTTATCAAATCGAATGTTTTATTTATATATAAAATATTTGTATTTCAGTTCCGTTATATTTACTTTTGATCAAATCTGAATTCTCAAACACAGTAAAAACTAAAGCATTTTTTCAAAGGTCCAAGGGACTTAAGCTTACTAGTATCCAATGCTCTCTGGTAAAACCAACAGACAAATAAAAACTCATTTTTTATCATCAATATTTAATAGTTTTATGCCTAAGCACCTAAGCATCAAGGACAGGACTCTGAATGATACTGAATGCATGTTTAAATCGACATGGTAGAAAGTAATCATCAGAGTCAAACAGTTGGTGGGTAGGGCAACATAATACTCAATAAAACCATTCAGGGTATGTTTACCAAACAAGAAGGTCTTGTAAGAGACCATGTGCTGCTAATGCAAAGTGTTCCCTTTCTCTAACTTTAGTCTTTATTCTCAACTGTCACATACTCACATACACAGAATAAGAAAAATCAACTCCTCCTTCTGGAAAGAAATGTTTCTTCTTTTATTTTATGACATCTGTTCCATATTGCTGTGATGGTGCTGTTGAAGTGCACCCCTTCTTTGCCAGATTACATGGGTGAACCTGAATAGACGGACACAGAAAGGGACCAGCCCAGCACACTCACTTGAATTGTTCCTTAGCTTTTCAGGCAGTTCCAGTGCCTTTGAAAAGAGTGGGAATAAAGTGACTGCTGATTAAGCAGAGGGTTTGACATGGGAATAGGTTTGTCAATTGTTTGAAAGTCACACTGCCTAGACTACAACTTTTAAAATGTAAATGCATGACACAAATACTGCACAACAAAATAGGATGGAATTGACTGAGAGGGCCACAAAGGATAGCCAAGGCTCTATTCCAGCAATAAAGAAAAATATATATCTGGTGTCAGAGAAAGATAATGAAGTACTTGATAGCTGTTATCTTCAATTTAATAATCCAAAATTATTTTTAGCTTTAGTTTCTATAAAAGTTATTTCTTATGCATTTCCAATTTCCAGAAAAATTTTCCAGATGCCTGCTTTGTCAGATTGGATTACCTGAATAATTTTAAATAGGATAGAGTAAAATACTGCTTATCAAAAATCAACTTTTCTGATAATACATCAGTTTAATTTCCAGGCCAAAAACTAGTTAAATTTTACAAAACTCCATGCTGATCAATTTTATCAGAAGCCTCTTCCATCCAACTTAGAGAGTTGACATCAAGATGTGGCTTTCATGTTGTGTGGGATAGGGAAGGACTGGGGGCTACACAATTGTTTCACTGATCAAGGTTGATTTTGCTTACTATTTTGTCACTAATAATGTTACTGGAGAAACAAATAGGGGATTTAATGCTAGAGAAATTTTAAAAAAATACTAATTTCTTCAATCAGCAAAAATATTAACCAAAAAAGGCATCAAAATGAAGTAAACTAACACAATGATAATTTATATTTTAAAATTAAAATACTTCTAGAAATAAAAAAGGAAAAGGAAAAGAAACATAAATATAAAAATAAATGAAAGTGAATTATTCATAATCACTAAGTTATTGAATCAGCCTAGTGCCACCAACAGAAGAGTGGACAAAGAAAATGTGGTCTGTGTACACAATGGAACACTATTACAATCCCTGGACCATTCCGCCCCCGCGTCCATACACGGTATATCTGTTTATATAATTTTCAATTTTTGCAGGTACATAATAGGTGTATATATTTGTGAGGTACATTAGATACTTTGACACAGGCATGCATGCATAATAATCATACCATAGTAAATGAGGCATCCATCCCCTTAAACATTTGTCCTTTGTACTACAAACAATCCTGTTATACTCTTTTAGTTTTTTGCTTTTTTTTAGATAGAGTTTAACTTTTGTTGCCTAGGCTAGAGTGCAATGGTGCAATCTCGGCTCACTGCAACCTCCATCTCCCAGGTTCAAGCAATTCTCCTGCCTCAGCCTCCAGAGTAGCTGGGATTACAGGCATGTGCCATGCCAGGCTAATTTTCTATTTTTAGTAGAGATGGGGTTTCTCCATGCTGTCAGGCTGGTCTCGAACCCCTGACCTCAGGTGATCTGCCTGCCTTGGCCTCCCAAAGTGCTGTGATTACAGGCGTGAGTGCTAGGCCCTCTTTTAGTTATTTTTAAATGTACAATTTAATTATTATTGACTATGGTTCCCCTGTTGTGCTAGCAAATACTAGGTCTTATTCTTTCTAACCATTTTTTTAAATCCATTAAGCATCCCCACTTCCTCCCCACCCCCCACTACCCTTCCCAGCCTCTGGTACTTGTTATGTCTGTTTTAGAAGCAAACTAAATCAGAAATACATTTTGTTTCTTTAAAACACTTACACAAGCATGAGCAAGCACACCTTTTTCACATTGCATGCCTAACACCTTCAAATTTCTGTATTAGACATTTCTGTTTTTCAAAATTCCATCATGGCAGGAAAAATAGTTTTTTCTTTTCTTTTCTTTCTTTTTTTTTTTTTTTTAACTCTTCCCACACTATGTCTGTATAGCAGCACTTCCTCCCTCTCTCATATTTCTTCCAGGAAATTCAGATCTCATATTGTCTAGGTTCCCTGCACAAACTACTCACCCACCCAAAGCCGTAACTGGACTCAACAAAAGAAGATGCCTTCTAGAGCAATGGACCCAAACTCTGAGAAAGCATTTAAATAATTTTGTTATTTGCCCACTCCCATTATAGTCTCATCTCTCTCTTGAGCCAACTTCTAGATAAAACTATTCAAATACAAAGCTCTCAACAAAAGAAATGGTGACTGCTTTCCACACCTGACTTCCAACCATATTACAGAAATTTGCAAGCTGACTTTCACACTTCCAAATCAGTCATAAAATATAACTGTAAAGATTATGGCCAGAGACTGGGCAGGCTGGCTCATCCCTGTAATCCCAGTACTTTGGGAGGCCAAGGCGGGTGTATCACTTAAGGTCAGGAGTTCAAGACCAGCCTGGCCAACACAGTGAAAACCCATCTTTACTAAAAATACAAAAATTATTCAGGTGTAGTGGCAGGTGCCTGTAATCCCAGTTACTCAGGAGGCTGAAGCACAAGAGAGCTTGAACCTGGGTGATCACGCAACTGCACTCCAGCCTAGGTGACAGAACAAGACGCCTTCTCAAAAAAAAAAAAAAAAAAAAAAAAAAAAAGATTATGACCAGAGACGACTCATTTAAATAAATATTTTATTTGCTTGAAAAACGCAAAACAAAGACATCTAAAGCAAAATGGAGTCAAATGTGTCTTCCCTACATCTCTTACCTTAACACATACATTACTCTCTTCTCAGTTTTGATTAATCAGGGAATTGAATCATATCCTGAAGAATGTAGCTGCTATACTGAAAAACCCTGAAGTTGCAGAGACTTAACAAAGTAGTATACTTCCTGCTCACATCACCTTCCCCCTGCCCCCCTTTTTTTTTCTGGTTCAGAGGACTTCATGGTGATCTCTCAGGGAACAGATCTCTTTTATTCTTCTGGCTGCCTCCTCTTCTTCAGTCAGTTAATAAAATAGAGATTGAGAGAAGATGCATTTGCTCCTTATCCACACATCAGTTGAACTCACCATTCTACACTGGAGAATTATTCAAGTGCACTTCCCCCCGATTCAAGGTGGAGAGAGCTGGGAAAAGTAGGTCCCTGGCTGGACAGCCACTTCTCAGCAATAAATCTATATAATAGAATAAATGTATTAATTTTTCGTGGAAAGATAGCATCTTTCCCAGAAAACAATCTCATGCAGCAATAGTAAAATGCTGCGGTTAAAAAAAAAAAAAAAAAAAAAAAAAAGGTTCATTTTGTTGGTATCTGTTGAGCTCAGGTAATATTTGACTAAAAGGTGACAAACAAAAGAATTAAAAAGAACATTATTTGAAGTAAGAATGTTAAAGCTATTCTGATGATAGAAGTAAAAATATTATGATCTAATATTATAGTCTTATCTATAGTGCAACACTGAATGCTACTTTTCACTAAAAATTGTATTTCATATAAGTATTCAATTTTCATCATCCTCCTTCTGTTTCAATGCCTTTTCTACCTCAGATCGGTGAAAAACAGGCCAGCCATTGCCAGGAAAACGTGGTTGTGGGTAACCCGTCATATGGGCACCGAGGAAGGAGAGCTAAGCAGAATCCTGGCACAATTAGTGCCTGAAGAATATCTCTGTTTAGAGTGTTGCTACTCAGTTGTTTCCTTTTATACAATCCTTTATATATAATCATATATTAGTTCATAGAATGAGTGCCTGAAGAATATCTTACTACTTAGTTATTTCCCTAAATATATATAATATTATATCTTAGTGATATTGCTACTTTAATGATGATGAAGAACAGTTGTTGGGGTGATTTTTTTTTTTCAAATGGAGCCTTACTCTACCACCAGGCTGAAATGCAGAGGCACGATCTCAGCTCACTGCAATCTCCACCTCCCAGGTTCAAGCCATTCTCCTGCCTCAGCCTCTTGAGCAGCTGGGATTACATGCATGCGCCACCACTCCCGGCTAATTTTTGTATTTTTAGTAGAGATGGGGTTTCACCATGTTAGCCAGGCTGGTCTCAAACTCGTGACCCCAGGTGATCTGCCCACCTCAGCCTCCCAAAGTGCTGGCATTATACTTTTAGGTACAAGGGGTACATGTGCAGGTTTGTTACATGGGTAAATTGTGTGTTGCCGAGGTTTGGTATATGAATGATCTGACACCCAGGTGGTGAGTGCAGTACCCGATGGGTAGTTTTTCACACCTTGCCCCTCTTCCTCCTTCCCCTTCTGGTGGTTCCCAGTGTCTGTTGTTTCCATCTTTGCAGACACTGTTGTTTGTTTATTACATGCAAACTCTTAATCCTCCTATAATCCCATAAGGTAGAAGTTGTTACATTCACCCTCTTAGCAAATGAGAAAACTGAAATTTAAATTACCAATATAAGGTAGTTCACAAGTGGCACTGCTGACATTTGAACTCAGGGAATTTGGCTCCAGAGCCCAAACTTTTAAACAATATGCTACATACTCTATTTTAAATAAACTGCTCTTTTCCCCAAAGAGCCCCAGCTCCATCAGAACACATGAGAACAGAAGCCGCAAGAATTTTTATACTTACGGTACCTACACCTCCTCAAAGATTCCTAATCTTTATCTGTGTGTCAAAAGCAATTGTAATAAAACTTCACTTTGTTTCAATTCTTAATAATAAATTAATGAGTGTATGGAACCAAAAAGCTTGTCATTATAGGTTTGTATCCAAGAAAGAAATAGGTGTTGTAGGAGATTAAGTAATGTTCTTAGGCTATAAAGAAGGTGTGTTTGCTAGAACTTAAAATGGGAAGGAAAATGATTTCCAGGCATCTCCATTAGAAACTTCTAATTTTCATAAAGTACAGTTAAAAACAGCTTCAGTGGAATTTTACCATGGTATCCATCATAGCAAAATTATTCTCCACATAGGACTAGAAAAAGGTTCCTTAATCTGACAGAGTATCTACAAAATCACACAGTAAACATTAAATTTAATGATAAATTATTTAAATGGTGAATTAATTAAATGGTAAATTATGACCATTTCTGTTCAACATTTAACTGAGTTCCTAGCTAGTATAAGAACACAAGAAAAGGAAATAATACTCGAATGAAAAGAGAGAAATAAATCTGTAATTATTAGCTAAGTTTTTAAAATGTTTTTTGTGTAGAAACTTCAAAAAGTATTCAGTAACAAATTGTTTTTGTTAAAACAATTTAACAAAATTGTTTTTTAATTTGTTTTTTAATTTAATGTTTTGTAATTACAAAACAAAATTGTTTTGTAATTTAATGTTAAAATTTTGTTAAAATTAACAAAAACTAAGTTTAGCAAGATCTTTGAATATGACAACAAATTAAAATAAATTATATATATACATATAATTAAAAAATACAAAATAGATTATTGTAAAAAGATAATACTTCAAATAATATTTAAAAATACAGCTAATAAAATACATACCAGAATTTTACCCTGAAAATTAAAAAACATGAAGGCATTAAAGATGACCTAATAAAATGAAAGGAGAAATCATGTTCTTGGATTAAAAGTTCCAGTAATGTAAATTTTTCAATTATGCTCCAAATGAAATATAAATTTAATGCAATCTCAATTAAATCCCAGCAGTCTGTTTGGAAATTGACAAGTTGATGTTAAAATTTAAGACTAAATGCAAAAGGTTACCTATTTAAAACATCTGTGGAAGAAAATATCTGGAGGATTTACATTGTCAAATGACAAGTCCCATTATAAGCTATATTAGTTAAACAGTGTGATTTGTAACAAAAATAGATGAATAAACCAGTAGAGAAGAACAGGGAGTTCTGAAAGAGACCCACATATACAAGAAATGGTGGGTTTATATTGTATCATAACTACACTGGAATTATGTTTCTTAATATTCCCTTTCTTGTGTATTTTCTAGTCAGTGTGGGCCACAAGAAACATTTGCCATGAGATTTGGAGCCTGGAGGTGAAGCAGTAGGCACATTTTAAAAAGCATATTCCCAAAGTCTGTACAGAGTATAGGTGCTGTTGTAACTCACTTCCATTGTCACTTATCTGGAAGCTTGCTCACTGGTGCAGGGCAGCAGCTGGACCTGTAACTCTCTCTCCTTCAGTTTCCCTGAGCCCTGGGCCAGACATGTTAGCTCCATAGGAAGAATATCCACTTTTGCAGATCCATCACTGCAGATGGGGTTTTGGAGGTAGTGAGACTGTCCTGAGTTTCAGTTCAGGTTTTAGCTCATCCTCACAGGGTCCAGTTGACAATACGTTCCCCACTTCATAACTGTATTTCCTTTCTGTTTGACTACGCAAAACCAGACACAGAAGCAGTAACCTCATATAGGCTATTCAGCCAGCCTCCACATGGGCAAATCCATATAATAAACCTTTACGTATATGCTTATCTTCTAGTGATGATGCTTTTCTGATTGAATCCTGATTTCTATACCTTGATTTATGACAATAAAAATACTGTAGTACAGTAAGAGGAAAATTTTTTTTCATAAACTGTACTATGTCATGTGAATACCCTTATTGAGAAAAAAAATTTTTGATTATTACAAATCAATTCCAGAGGGGTTCTAGTTTTAAATTTGTGTACACACACACACACACACACACACACACACAACATAACAACTGATTACTTGGCTACTTTAAAACTGAATACTTCAGTTCATCAAAATACACTGTAAAGAGAGTCTAAAGGCAAATCACATAGTAGGAGAAGATAACTGCAACCTATACATCAAATGATCTGTATTCAGAATTTATAATGAAGTCCTACACAACAATTTAAAAAGGCAACACTGCACTTACTAAAAGTGTGAGCAAAAAATTAAATAAGCACTTTAAAGAAGAATACTCAAACGTAAAATAAAATATGTGAAAAGGTGATCAACTATTTTTAAAAAAAGACATCTGAAAAATGAGAATTCAAACCACAAAGAAACTCTTACACATTTATTAAATTGTCAAAACTGAAAAAGACAAACAAAATCAAATACTGGCAAAGATGTGGAACAACTAGAACTCTGACTGATTGCTGGTAAAATTTAAACTGGTTTAACCATTTTGGAAAACTAATAAAATCTAGATATATGCATTCTTTATGATTCAGTAATTCCACTTCCAAGTATATATTCAACAGAAATGCATAGATAAATGAACCAAATGACATGTTTAGTACATAGCAGTACCATTTACAGTAGCTAAAAAACTGGAAACAACTGTTTATCAAAGTAGAATACATAATAATTTCTGGTGTATGCATATGTGAAATTATATACAATAATGAAATTAAATAAACTACAAGTCCACAAAACAAAACAAACAAACACACATAAACTGATTAAAAGATGTTGGCTAAAACGGAGCATAGATATTCCTCAACTTATGAGGGGATTACATCCTGATAAATCCAAAATAAGTTGGAAATATCACAAGTTGAAACTTCAGTTAACACACCTAACCTACCTAATGTCATAGCTTAGCTTAGCCTACCTTAAACATGCTCAGAACACTTACAGTAGCCTACAGTTGGACAAAATCATCTAATACAAACCCTATTTTATAACAGACTGTTGAATATCTCATATAATATATTGAATACTGTAATGAACGTGAAAAACAAGATGGTAGTGTGAGTTCTCTCCGTAAATGTGAGAAAGCTCACTGTGCCTGAAGAATGTTTGAAGCATTGAACTAAAATTAATTGCTGGGTGATGAGAAAGCTGCAGAGACAGTGTCATCAATCTCTCTCCTGAGGAGTCTCAAGAATAGCTGGTAGAAGGCACTGGAACATCCTACACTTGATAGTTTGGCAGGGGTGATGTTTTTCAGGAGCAAGTCAAGTATCTGTTTATCCTCCTAATCATGTGGCTGACTTGGAATTGCAGCTCTCTGCCACTGCCCAGTACTGCAAGGGAATATCGTACCACATATCACTAGCCTGAGAAAACATCAAAATTCAAAATTTGAAGTACAGTTTCTATTAAATGTATATCACTTTTGCACCATCATAAAGTAGAAAAAAGTCATAAGTCAAACCATGGTGAGTCAGGGACTGTGTGTACATATTTTCTGATTACATTTATGTAAAGTTCACAAAGAGAAAACTAAGGGACTTATTATTGGAAGAGGACATGAGAAAGCTTCTGGGGGGCTGATACTCTATTCCATTATCTGATTATTGGTTACATGCATGTATTCAATTTGTAAAAAGGTATTAATGTGCACACTTACGATCTATGTACTTTCCTGTATGTATACTGTACTTAAAAGTTATATTTTAAATTTTATTAAAAGTTTTAGTTTAAAATTAAAAGTTATATTTTAAATTTTATTGAACATAATTTAGACCATTGTTTTGCCTAAGGACAGACATTTAGCACTGACAGAGCTGGGACAACTACAGTAGTCTGAGTCCACTGTCCATACTCTCAAACACTATGGTATTATGTCTTAGTCTGCATGCACTGTGGCCTACAAAATACCACAAACTGAATAGTTTATAAACAACAGATATTTATTTCTCACAGTTCTGGTGGCTGAGAAGTCCAAGATGAAGGTACCATCCTATATGGAATCTGGTGAGGGTCTGTTTCCTGATTCATGGACAGCTGTGTTCTGACTGTATCCTCACATGGTG
The DNA here is from genome assembly GCA_004027715.1 of Plecturocebus donacophilus. Classification (NCBI taxonomy): domain Eukaryota; kingdom Metazoa; phylum Chordata; class Mammalia; order Primates; family Pitheciidae; genus Plecturocebus; species Plecturocebus donacophilus. Next base: position 41,918 of record PVKP010016355.1, read on the forward strand.
GAAGAGGTAAGGGTCTCTGTGCAGCTCTTCTGTAAGGGCACTAATCCCATTCACAACAACTCTGCCCTCATGACCTAATCGCCACCCAAAGACTTCACCCCCTAATCTACCACCTTACGTTTTAGGATTTCAACATATTAATTTTGAGGAGACAAAAGCATTCAGACCATAGCACCTATGAATTCTCATATCATTAATAAGGAAAGGATTTTTTCAGCGGGTAGAGAGACTCAATATCCATTATTAGATAGAATTTATTTGGAAATTTCTGCACCAGATTCCAAGAAATCAATGTAAACTAGAACTTAGAGTAAAATTTGATCCCAAGTTAAGAACCACCAGCTTTTAATATTTAGTAGAGTTAAATATGGAATTACTGTTTAAAGCAACATGATAGTACCAACAGAAAATACTATGAAGAGACAAAATACACATTTAGACCACAAAAATTTGGAGGAGCCTGGTATGACATTGTCACAAGTTTCCTAATCTTTGAGAGTTATCCAAGTAACAAATAGGGATTTAATTCTAAATGCCTGGTAAAGCTGTAAGCTAAGTGACTGCATATCAGATCAGCATTCCAAGAGATTTTGGAAGTTAATGTAATAATCAAGAATGCCGACAGCGGGGGGTGGGGAGTTGGGGAGAGATGGCATGGGGAGTAATGCCAGATATAGGTGATGAGGAGGAAGGCAGCAAATCACACTGCCATATGTGTACCTATGCAACAATCTTGTGTGTTCTTCACATGTACCCCAAAACCTAAAATGCAATAAAAATAAAAGAAAAAAAAAGAATGCTGAGTGTTTTAAATTAAAAGAAATCACAATTACTAATGTGTTGAAAGGTTCATTTAGGATTTTAGAAGGTTTTGAGCTAAGCTTATTTTTTGAAAGTGTGTTTAAAGACTTCCATTCCTCCAGATTTCTGCTGAATTTTTTAAAAGCATAATCATCACTCAACTGAAAAATAAATTTATCAGCATAAAACAATGTTTATTTCCTTCATTCATTCAATCATTTATTCAGCCATCCCCCAACTTCCTTCTAAGTGCCAGGTATTTTGTTAAAAACTAGACACAAAAGGATAAATAAAACATAACCCTTGCCTTAAAGCGCCTTCCAATCTGAGAAGATTAATACTATGATGTAATGTGAAGAGTTAACGACAAAAATAAAAACGGCTGAACACCACGATCTAAGTTACAATTTCTTGAGAGTTATAATGCCACAGTAGCTAACATTTATTGAGTGCTTATTGTGTCTTCCTATAGATTGAGCCAAATAGTCACTATTACAAAGCTAGTCATTCCAGCCTGGGGTGGGGGGGGGGGTGTGGGCGTGTGTGCATGCACAGAGTCCTCATTCTAGAATGTCACACAAAATTAACCCTGAGATTCATGAGAACATGGAATAGGGTGGCTAAAGAAACGATACTGTCAATGTAACTGCTGAAGACCGTAACACAGAAATATAACTCAGTGTGAGAATTACATTGTAGTTTTCACTGCAAAGACCTGTGCTTTCTGTAAAATGGATATTTAGCCTGCATATTCTCATTCAGTTCTTAGAGGACCATTCTACCTCTGTGCATACTGTCTAGATTTATGTAATATATCAATTCTAAAGGTGAAATAACTTATTTCAATGAGCTACCTTTAAAAAGAAAATGTTTCTTCCATCGTTCCCTGGCTTGTGCAATAAAACTGCCTCCTGTTTTCAGCACTCGAACTGTGGGTGTGCATAATGGTTTCCTGTCAGCCGCAGTTTATGGACGTGGGGATAGGAGATTGTTCCCCTTCTCCTCTGGCCCACCCACCCCCATTCTGGGCCCTCGGGTGCTCCCATTTACAAGGTTGAATACCCAACAACAGAACCTCGTTACCACAGATGCAGACCTTCACGAGGGGGCATGGGTCACATTAGCTCTTTTGTTCTGCCTATTTTCTAAAACATGCAGTCTCTTTCAATTTCCACATCTTTCTCCTTGGCTTGCCCTCCCTCTTCCTTCTGCAAATCCACCCTTTTCTGCCTTGATGCACTTCCCCTTTTATGTTGCTTTCCTTGCAAAACAAAACTTAGCAAGGAGGCACATAGTAAAAATTCAAATGGTTATTTGAGAGGGATGTGATGTTGTGTGAGGCAGATGGAAAATTAGCAACTGCATCCTGCTGACAAGCATGCAGACATCTCTTCCAGTGTCCTAACAGACACAGCAGACCTTACTAAGATTTCTGGGCACTGGAAAGACTGCTGCAGAGGGACACCAGTAAGATTTTTCACAACCCCTTGGGATGCCTATCTTCATGAAGAACTGGGGTACACACCATTGTCACTATGTGGAGATGTTAGTACAGCAGCGTCTGCCTCCTTCACATTCTCCATACCACTACCTCTTGATGCATGGGTGGGATCTTTGAGAGTTAAGTTAATGGATGTTGATGCTATCGGTAGCTATGGTAGACTTTAAACATGGCTTGTTTCCTACCCAGGTTTTTCCCACTTCATTTTGACTCACCTATATTCAACACAGTCTTTTCTGATAGTAACAATGGTATCCATGCTTTCTGGGTATGGACATTTATGCACCCCACCCTGAGCTCCATGACATTAACAGCAGTTGCCACTGGCCCACCCTGTGAAATCTCCAAACCACACTTCAGGAAAGGCCTCCAGCAAATGGAGAAGTATTAAACACGCTCTAAACATATATCAGAAAGTTGAAACTATGTTTAAATAAAACTATGATGTCATATGTGTTTCTATGCATTAGCATTTCCTGCCAAAATCAGAATTCCTGAGGAGCAGAACATTATATAAATAAGAAAATAAGTCTATCTATCACAGCAGCTGAAGACAAACTCATTTCTGAAACATTGAAAAGGGAGTAAATGCCTAAAACATGCAATCAGACAGCACAATTACTTCTATTATTCATTCAGCACCTACTTTTGCATAGCTATTGAACGTTCCCCATAACTCAGATCTCCTTAGTGAAACATAAAGACAAATGAAGTTAATTAATAGATGAAAAAGAAGAGATTTTAATAAAAATTATATTATTGTTTCTTTGCATTATTAATTGCTTGGTATTCAGTGATTTTCTTATGTAAAAGAATTAAATTAATAAAATCTTCCCAATCTTGTATCAATTATTTTAAAGAAAGAAAGGAAGAATGTGAAACACTTTAAACATTCTTTTAAAAATATAGAATGCACTCCAAATAAAAGTCTGCCTGTGTTATTTTCTCCCATACCCAAATTCATGTTCCAAATGTCATTTTACAATTTGGCACATTTACATTCAAAGTAAATATTTGAAACTATGTTTAAAAGTCATTGTAATAGGCATCAGCAAGTGGTCTTTATTAAGACAATTTGAAAGAAACATCTCATAATGTTCTCTTGTTCATATAATACGTTCAGAGTTTGCATTAAACAATTGAAAGCAGAATACACTGAGAGGGAGAAAGTCCCTAAGTAGTTACAACATGCAAGGCAATTGTGGCATTTGTAACAGAAGTTGAACTATTAAGAAGCAGAGACTTTTTAAAATCAGTTTCCTTCAAATGGCAAGCTTCATATATGTATACTTTTGTTTCTCACATAGAGCAAATGATAATTTCCCATATTTCTGAGCTGATCTTGAATAAATGTGCAAAGTTTATATATTATAATGAGACAAATTTCCTATTAAATCAGGTTTCTCTTCCCACCTTTTGATGTTGGGTTGCTTTGATTGGATAAAAAAAATCAGGAGCTGTCAATCTGTTTTCTTTTCAGGTCTTTTCTGTTCCTTTTGAAATTAGTTACAGCCTGCTTTTTGTAGCATTGTAACCAGCCTGACCTAATTTAATTACCATGACTTGCGTGGCTTAAAGATAAATACTTTTATTCAGTTTGTCTACTTTGTGTATGTTTCCCTTCCTTTCATACAATCCTCTATATTTTAGCATTCAAAACCCTTGTTATTTCTTTCTTTATTGGGCTAACAGAGCTGGTTTTTTTGGTGGTGTCTATATTCAGAAGTTTTCTTTGATGCTACATTTACTTTCTCCCTTCTTTTCTGTATCTGTTTATGTGCTGAGAATTGTGGGCCTCTGTGGGATCCAGACTAAACATTCTTTGACTTGAACCACAGAGCAGCACTACTGTACGTGTCTCTGTACAGACCCCAAATGCTCTAATTTAGAAATAGAAGAGGAAAAAGGGGACTGAAAGAAACATGGCAGAGCCTTGGGGCTTAGAAACACAGTATTTAAAAATTCCAGTCCACAGAATGTACTACCAGGCCCAGGAAAAGATTAGACATTCACTTCATCTATTTAAAATGGAAAACCTATTTCTGTTATTCCAGATTCACTGTGAGTCTTGTAAAGGGAATGCATACCATTTTACTGCTGCTTTCTTCCTGAGAAAAGAAGGCATGCAGAAAGATTTTCACAGTAAAAAGATTGTGCTCTCTGGCTATTGAGCTATATGCTCTAATAAAATGAACATCATCATAGCAAGGGTAGTGAATAACCAGCATTAAGGTCTCACGAGGGAATGTTTAGATTGATTGGAGTTAATCTATTAACCTCCTTGAGCTCACTTGATATGTACCATCTGAGGGAGCCCTTTATTTTTCACAGAAAAGAACATATGCTGAATACTTATGGGGAATAAAACAAAGTGTAAAATCAGATCTGAGTCCTGAACAGATTGTGTCTTGCTACAGGTGTTGTGTAGCCCTTTGCCTGCCCCTACAGACCCTTCTCTTAAAAAAGGTTCTGACAGCACGGTGCCTTTGCAAATTGTCCCACAGAAAATGTGAATGGGGCCTATTCTGCCACATGCAATGCCATCTGAAATGGCACAAAAACCTGCTGTTCCACAAAACAGACCATTCTACTTTTTAAAAAGTAGGAGAAAAAGAAATTCAAGAATGCTGTTTCCCTTCACAAACTTTGGTTTGCTTGGGCACATGAAAAGAGATTTTTATCTTGCAAATGAAGTAAAAAATAAATAATAACAAAGACATCATTAAAAGTTCCATTTGAACTGTACAAACAATATTGTACCTTAAACAAACAGAAGGAGGCTTTTTATTAACGCCAAAAGCCAAAATCCTACAGATTAGCGGTGAAACAGTTTCATTACCTCTATTCTTACAATGCATCAAAATTGCCAAGAAAACCGTTTTCTGCCACATTGGTCTCAAGATAGTGACAAATCCCTTTAAACTAATCATTAGCCAGAGAATACTGAGCATAAACGTAATGAAACAATGTCAAAAATCCTACCACAAGAGGTCACAGTTTACACTAAATTAATTAGTGTGCTCATGTTACATTTAATTTGGAGAAGCAGATATCTCTGCTTCTTAACAATTATTCATGGTTATTACCGACTACTTTTTTTTTCAACCTTCTATGCGCTATAGCTCCTTTGTTCACTAGAGTCAAAGAAAAATGTAGAGAACTTGATTTCTGCGTTAATAACTATGATGTTAACCATAGAAACTACTGCAGGAGCCTGGCACCAACAAAAGATACCCAATGTTACCACCAAAGCAGGAGCCAGTTTTTGATGCTATAAATCCTTAAATATGTAAGGAGCTGTGACTACATGAAATTCAAAAAATTACTGAAACAAGCTCATATTTTAATAGTAGCTACATAGATTTTATCTTATTAATTTTGAATTGCACACAGTTTGAGATAAAAGTATGTGTTTTTCAATTATGACTATTAATAAGTTCCAAATTAATGATATAATTTAGCCAAAATTTAAATATTAATACACCACTTTTTAATCATTTATTCTTCCAGTTTATGGTCAATGGTAGAAGTTCTATCTACTTGCAAATTTTAAGATAACATATGAGCAAGTTAGCATTAGAACTATAAAAATGAAAAACAAATAGAATTCAAGATTAAGATAACAACATCTTGATGTTGTTAGAACATATAAAAGAAGCTATAAGTGTCTCAACAAGAGGATGGGATGGTGGCTCATGCCTGTAATCCCAGCACTTTGGGAAGCCAAGAAAGGCGGATCGCTGGAGGTCAGGAGTTCAAGACCAGCCTGGCCAACATGGTGAAACCCCGTCTCTACTAAAAATAGAAAAACTAGCCAGGCATGGCAGCAGGTGCCTATAATCACAGCTACTCGGGAGGCTGAGGCAGGAGACTCGCTTGAACCTAGGAGAAAGAGGTTGTAGTGAGCTGAGATAGCACCACTGCATTCCAGCCTGGGTGACAGAGTGAGACTCTGTCTCAAAAAAAAAAAGAAAGCAAGAAAAATTTCTCTATTAAGAAAAATTTTGAACAACTGAATATTAAAATATAATCTAAAGCCAGAGCAATGAAAGAGTATTGATTTGTAGATAAGAGGACCAAAAAGTGGAACAAAATAGA
>PVKP010016356.1:0-48312 GCA_004027715.1 Plecturocebus donacophilus
CAGAAGAATTGCCTGAACCTGAGAAGCTAAGGTTGCAGTGAGCAGAGTACCACCGTACTCTAGCCTGGGCAACAGAGAGAAATTTTGTCTCAAAAAAAAAAGAAAGAAAGAAAGAAAGAAATTAAGATAGAAACTTAAAGAAGAGATCAGCTGTGAGCTCCAGTGAGAGATGGTCTTCCACCTTGGAATGGCAGACTGGGACCTGTCTCTTCATTCTGTCCCCACCCTCTGCCTCCCCTTCTCCCACTGTGCTTCAGTCCAGGGCTTGGGGGACATAGAGAATACAATTTGGGGACTGGAAGAACCTAGCAGATCCTCTAGTCATGTTTTGAACTTTACAGGCCAGTAAAATAAATACATCTTAAAAAGAAAACAAATAGAGGAGTGTCTTATTTATATTTTTCAATACTAGGGCAATGGCCATTTCCAAACACAAACAAACCAAAACAATCTCCCACCCCACAACCAACAGCAGACCTCTCATTTACTATCCTCACATTCGAGAGGAAAATTAACATACCAGAAACAAGTAAATGCCCACAGAATAAAAGACGTTCCTGGCCAGGAGTTCATGCCTGTAATCCCAACACTTTGGGAGGCTGAGGCGGGCAGATCACTTGAGCTCAGGAGTTTGAGACTAGCCTGGTCAACATGGTGAAACCCCGTCTCTACTAAAATACAAAATTTAGCCAGGCATGGTGGCACATGCCTGTAGTCCCAGCTACTCAGGCGGCTAAGGCAAGAGAATTGCTTAAACCTGGGAGGTGGAGGTTGCTGTGAGCGGAGATTACACCACTGCTCTCCAGTCTGGGATACAGGGTGAGATCTATCCGCTCCCCTCCGCCAAAAAAAAAAAAAAAAAAAAAAAAAAGATGTTCCCTTAAAATGGGAACTTGATAAAAAGCTCCCATTTTACTTGAAAAATAAAAAAATATCTCCATTGTTGTTATTTTTCTCATTTGCTTTGGGCTGGTGCAACCCTGCCCTGGGAAGCGCTGAATGAGCCACACCCACCTCCGTTCTTATTGGTCAGTCTGCTTTGTCACCTGCTGCCGTGGGGTCTTCTGTCTAAAGAGGTAAAAGTAAGCTCATCTTTCACCTCATGCAGCCAATGGGTTAAGTTTTAAAAATTTGCCCTGACACATTTTTTTCAGAAAACATTATCTATTAAAACAAACAAACAAAAAGGACAAAAAGCTGCCACAACACCACGAGTGATAGAAAATGAGTGCTGCAGAGTGGCTGGTCACGTACATTAGGGTGGATGGGGCTTCTTAGGTCATGTGCCTGGTCTGTCTATTTGTAGGACCAGCTCTTTAAAAAAATTTTTTTGAAAATGTTATTTACAAAACCAAAGTTTAGGTTAAGTGGCTCACACCTGTTATGCTAGCATTTTGGGAGGCCAAGGTGGGAGGATTACTTGAGCCCAGGAGTTGGAGACCGGTTGGGGCAAGATAGTGGGATCCTGTCTCTATAAAAAAAAAAAAAAAAAAAAAATTAGCCGGGCATGGTGGTGCAAGCCTGTAGTTCCAGCTACTCGAGATGCTGAAGTGGGAGGATCACTTGAGCCCAGGAGGTTGAGGCCACAGTGAACCATAATTGTGCCACTGCACTCTAGCCTGGGCGACAGAGTGAGATCCTGGTTAAGAAAACAAAACGGAAAAACAAAGTTAGCCAGGCATGGTGGCACATGCCTGTAGTTCCAGCTACTTGGGACGCTGAGGTGGGAGGATCGCTTGAGCCCAGGAGGTTGAGGCCACAGTGAGCCATAATCATTCCACTGCACTTCAGGCCATGAGCAGAGTGAGATCATGGTTAAAGAAAGAAAATGAAACCAAGCATGGGTTTAGTTTCTATAAAAACCAATGTATCTGTTTCTCAGTTGATAATCAGTGAAGAAGCGCTTGATAGAACTTTACTTGTCAACCCATAACTGAACCAGGTCCTGCAGGGTTCTCCTTGACCATGCCAGAGGGCTAGAGTCTTCTGATGGGAAGAAGTCTCCCTGGTGAGGCCACACTTAGACCTTGCCCAGGTGGAGGATGACTGATGCCTTTCATGGCCTCTGGAAGCTGCTCCTTGACTAACTACACCAGTGATCAAGAGCAAATACTAAGGTGTCTCTAACAGTTTTATATTTTTCAGTTTTGGGTTCTGGGAGTGTTGCTGAATGTCTTTGGAAAACTTGTTTTTTATCATAGAAATATAAGACATTTCAAGAAAACATCCATTAGTGTCTGTGAACTCATAAGTATGAAAAATAAAATGTCAAGATGCTGTGGGTCACCTATAAGACAAGTCTCCTTTTCTAAACAGATGCCTTCTTTATTTCTTATTTTTATTTTTTTGAGAAGGAGTCTTATTCTCTCACCCAGGCTGGAGTACAGTGGTGCAAACTTGGCTCACTGCAATCTCCACCTGCCAGGTTCAAGCTATTCTCCTGCCTCAGCCTCCTGAGTAGCTGAGACTACAGGCATGTGCCACCATGCCCAGCTAATTTTAGCATTTTTAGTAGAGAGCGGGTTTCATCATGTTGGCCAGGCTGTCCTCAAACTCCTAACCCCAAGTGATCCACCTGCCTCGGCCTGCCAAAGTGCTGGGATTACAAGTGTGAGCCACTGCACCTCCTGGATGCCTTTTTTGGATTCTAGGGAAGACTCCAATGTCATATCACCTGAAAATACAGACATTGCCTAGGTAGTAATATTATTACAAAGAATAAGCAGAAAAATGTCTCGCTTATGTATGAAAGCGAATCCAGACTGCTGATCAAATACTTTTACATGTGTCCTGTCCTTTGGAAAAGCAGAATAATAGGATAGGTAAAGAATTTTAAAGTATCAACCCATAAGACAAGGGAAACAGGAGAAAAAGACAGAAGGAAATGGCATGCTTTGCTTTGCTAAAAATCAACAAAAAAGTTCATCCATGGTTAAGTGAAGTTGCTCACACCTGTAATCCCTGCACTTTGGATGGCTGAGGCAGGTGGATCACTTGAGCCCAGGAGTTCCAGACCAGGCTGGGTAACATGGTAAAACCCCATCTCTGCAATAAATCAAAAAAATTAGCCAGGCATCTGTAGTCCCAGCTACTCAGGAGGCTGAGGTGGGAGGATTGCTTGAGCCCAGGAGAGTGAGACTGCAATGAGCTGTGATTGTACCACTGCACTCCAGTCTTGGTGACAGAGTGAAACCCTGTCAAACAGCAACAACAACAGCAAAAACTAGAATACTTTTTCTAAAAATAAACAACAAAAAGAAAATTAGTTCAGAGCAATAGAGAAGACAGTTCATCTCAAAAATAGAAATTTAAAGTCTTATAATTTAATTGTCTTCTCAAAGTATAAGCATTCATTTTTTTTTTTTGAGACAGAGTTTCACTCTTGTTGCCCAGGCTGGAGTGCAATAGCATGATCTCTGCTCACTGCAACCTCTGCCTCCTGGGTTCAAGCAATTCTCCTGCCTCAGCCTACTGAGTAGCTGGGATTACAGGCCTAGCTAATGCTTTATATTTTTAGTAGAGATGGGGTTTCACCATGTTGGCCAGGCTGGTCTTGAACTCCTGACCTCAGGTGATCCACGTGCCTCAGCCTTCCAAAGTGCTGGGATTACAGGCATGAGCCATCATCTCAGCAGCATTCATCTTAAGTAATTTTTTTTTTTTTCATTTTGGAAAACTACTTAGTTTTTACTTCCTGGTAGAAAAAAATAAAGTCAGAATAAACATAGGAAAATTTTAAAGAACAATGGTTGAGACATTTGATGAAGAAAGCTTAGAGATGATAGTTATCTGCAGACACAGGGAAACCCCAGAGGTCACCTGAGCTTCCACTGGCCAATGGTGGGAGAGCTACTCTCTCCATTGTTATAAGTAATAGAATATTGAGATCATAAAAGGCCTTGACGTTCATCTGTCTCATACCATTACTCCAAGGTCAGTCCAAATCTTATTTGGAATCTGGAACTTCTAATTTTCCCTTGGGCAGATGAGTAACTGCTTTCGGGGAGATTATGTGCAAACTTCAAAGCACAGAGGCTCTGCTTCATGTTAACTTTTCTGCCCAGGGTCTGGCCTGCTTGGAGAGTCAGAGCCCACACCTTTGGGCTTTGTCTTAGAGGAGGTCACCATAGAGAAGAGTAACTCCTTAGGGCTGAATTCATTCCCGGCTTAGTTGCTCACTGCTGTGCAAAACATCTTCTCCCTATAAGTGGAGGACAATAGATGCTACCTGATTAATACTTTGATTGGGGCTGGATATAAGTGAGATAAATCATAACTATAACTATCTGTAAAGGATAAGAAGAAAATCTGACAGCTGAAATTTGCTTTATTCATTTATTTACTTGAGACAGAGTTTCACTTTGTCACTCAGGCTGCAGTGCAGTGGCATGATTTCGGCTCACTGAACCTCCACTTCCCAGGTTCAAGAGATTCTCCTGCCTCAGCCTCCCAAGTAGCTGGGGTTAAAACCATGCCTGGCTAATTTTTGGGGGGGGGGTATTTTTAGTAGAGTCGGGGGGTCTCACCGTGATGGCCAGGCTGGTCTCAAACTCCTGACCTCAGGTGATCCGCCTGCCTCAGCCTCCCAAAGTGTTGGCATTACAGACACAAGCCCCTGTGCCCAGCCTGAATTTGCCTTCTAAAATGTCTGATGTAAATGTTTGGGATATTTTTGCCCCATTTGTTATGAGTACCATACTTCCTTGATAGTATCAGTTCATATCAAATTGTGATTAAGAAAACTGTCTCCGTATAGTTCCATGATATTCCAACAGAACCTTAGGACAGTGGTTCTCAACTTTTCGTGTAAATAAATTATTTGAAGCCTTTAGTAACCTTACTTTTTCCTCTGAGATTCCATCCTCAGTGAGCGGATGTGAGGTCTGGGATTGTTAGTTAAAACAAGCAGCCTGGGAGGCTCAGTTTCAGGGCTTCCCCAGACCACACTCTGAGAACTTCTTTAGCGTATCAAGTATTAAAAAGGAACTAAAATTCATCCCTAAAACTTTTATACCAACCTTTTTGGTATTCATAAAATAATAAAAGAGCAGTTATTTGTAAAAATATGGGATGGTTAAGACTAATGGTCAATCCTAAATAAATTCCCCAAATTAGATGATGTTACTTGTGTGATTAAAAGTATTTAGATCCGTCCATCAGTGCCAAGTCTAAACTCTTGGGTGTGATGTCGGAGGCTTTCTGTATTCTGCGTCCCCAATATCCCTAGCAGAGAGGCCACTGGTCCCCACTGGACTGCCGGTGTGATTGCTGCCCTCTCATACCGTGTGCTTTCTGTCACATTCCTGTGCTTTTCCACATGGTTTTTTGGCCTGACATGCCCACCACCTCTGACTTTGCTTGGCTAAGTTTTGCTCATTCCAAAGCAGTTCAAAGGTTACCTCTCTTGGAAGACTACCTCCCTGAACCAGCAAGGTGGTTAGTTGCTCCCTCATTTGTTTTGTGCATAACTGACTTAGAACACATATCTAATTGCACGGTAATTATTTGTTTACATGCCTTTCTCCACCACCCTGCAAACTTTCTCATAGGAAGCCATATCTTACTCATCGCTACATTCCTAGGAGGGGGACTAGGTTACAGTGTCAGATAGAAGGGGAGCCATTCTCCCAGAGAGGAAAGTGTCCTCTTAGCTGCCTCCTGTGACTTCATGGGTCCATTTGATGATAACAGGAGGCCTTCTGGACAGAGCCTGCAGGTGGATATCAACCAGAGAACAGGCCAAGAAATGTGTAACTTGCACTACGCACAAAATGAACATGAATCATGCAGAACTGAAACAGTGCCAGAAAAGGAAAATGTGCAAGGAAGCTTGAAAGATAGCAAGCTCAGTGTCAAGGCACTGAAGGACTACAGGAGCAAGATTGGGCACTGTGTGTTCAGGGTGCCTAAGGAGCCTTTTATTATTATTAATATTATTTGAGACAGTGTCTCCCTACGTTGCCCAGGCTGGTCTTAAACTCCTGAGCTCAAGCAATCCTCCCACCTCAGCCTCCTAAGTAGGTGGGACTGCAAGCTACTTAGGTGCACCACTGCACCTGGCTCAAGTAGCCTTTTAAATACAAGAATGCTGAGTTAAATGATCTATGGTGCTCAGTGACAGAATGGGGCACTTCTTCACCCTTAAAGCCATTTTCCCTCAGCCACTCTTTTCCCCTAATGTCTAACTTCAAATTTATGTTCAAATCTAGAAGTGGTATCATCTATTCATTCATTCTACAAATATTTATTATGTACTATGTGCCAGGCACTATTCTAGATACAGGGGACATTGTAGTTTATGTTCTAACGGGGGAAGAAAACAATAGATAAATATATAATATACATGATATATGCATATTAACTAATTATAATTTCCAAGAAAAAATAATGCAGGAAAGGAAGAAATAAAATGTCAGGGTGGGTTGTGAATGTTTAGATAATGTGGCCAGGAAAGGGCTCACCTGAAACGGTGACTTTTGGAGTAAAGACTTGAAGGAAGGAGTAGAGAAAGCGACTGGGCTGCATAGAGACAGTGGGATTTAAGCAGATTTGTGGTTTTTCCAGATGGATTTGATCAAGCAAGAGAGCTGAGGATGAATGCAAAAATAAAAGGTGGTCATGATGGCTCTGTGACCATGGAATAAGAGTCATCAAAGAAGGAAGACAGGAGAATCCAGGAGCAAAGCAATAGATGAAAGAATTGCGAATACCAGTGAGGTAGAAGGATTGTGGGATTTAGAGTCCTGGGGACAAAGATGGAAAGAGTAGAGGGTGCCTGGAGAAGAACTGTGACTGATAATGTCAAGATCGAGAGTACTGTCTTGCCGGGGAACTGGTGACAAAGGTCAGGAAGAAGACGAGACCTCTGCAATGGTAATTTCATAATATGTACAGGTGTTGATAATTCATTGGTGCTGGGCAAGGTAAAACAAAGAGGGCTGATGACTTCGAGATGTGCTTAATTAAAAATTCCAGCGATACCATCTATCTACAACTCATTGGACAGAGCAACTAGCTCCTCAAAGCATCTGCCATCTTTTCTGATAACATGCAGATAAAATCATTAGAGTTATAGGACTCTCCACTGACATACCAAAATTTTAAATTATTCTCCATCTATATGGAAAGGTGTCAAGAATAATGTAACAAATGCCCCTGCAGCTACCACCCAGCTTCAGAAATAGCCTATTATCAGTATAGTTGAAGTTTCCTGTGTTATCTCTGAATCTTCAATACAGTTTATCATATAAAACTGCCTTATGGCCAGGCCTGGTGGCTTATGCATGTAATTCCAGCACTTAGGGAGGCTGAGGTAGGGATCGCTTGAGGCCAGGAATGTGAGACCAGCCTGTGCAACATAGTGAGACTCTGTCTCTACAAAAAAAATAAATAAAATAAGTTAGCCAGGCATGGTGATGAGTGCCTGCAGTTCCAGCTACTCCAGAGGCTGAGGTGGGAGGATTGCTGAAGCTCAGGAGTTGGAGGCTGCAGTTTGCTCCACCACTGCACTCCAGCCTGGGCAATGTCTCTGGTTGGGCATGGTGGTTCATGGCTGCAATCCTAGCACTTTAGGAGTCCAAGGCGGGTGGATCACTTGAGGTCAGTAGTTCCAAACCAGCCTGGCCAAACCCTTGGAGAAACCCTGTCTCTACTAAAATTACAAAAATTAGCTGAGCATGGTGGCTGGCACCTGTAATCCCAGCTACTTGGGAAGCTGAGGCAGGAGAATTGCATGAACCTGGGAGGCAGAGGCTGCAGTGTGCTGAGATCGCGCCGCTGCACTCCAGCCAGGGTGATAGAGTAAGTCTCCATCTCAATCTCAAAAAAAAAAAAAAAAGACTGTCTCTGAAACACACACACACACACACACACACACACACACACACACACACACACACACACACACCCCTGCCTTATTCTAGGGAAATTGAACAAGAAGCTCTGGTCCATTAATGGAAGAATAGTTGTCAAAACTGAGATATGGGTAAGATTCAATCTTCAGCAAGTACAGGAAAGCAGAAGGAAAAGCTACCAAGAACATGCAGGCCCCAGGGAAGGTGGAGAAATCTTGGGGGCAAAATTCGGATTTCCTACAGATCGAGATGGTATTCAAGGAATTTCACATAGCTTTAAACCTCAAAGGACAGGATACCTCTAGACAGCACTGGGGTTACAATTGCAAACAGAAGAAGCTCAGTAAATACTGACTACATAAAAAAGTAAATCACAAGGTACTAAATACATAACATAGGTCATAGGTGTAAATTATTTAACTATACAAAATATATCACGATGATTAAAACAAGAAAAGAAGATTAAAAATTAAACTGGGAAAATGTCAAGAATACAAGAGTGCTTCACAGCCTGAAAACAAACTCTGGAGAGATAACCATGTAAATATAATGACAGCTGGAGTAAGACGTCATACAAAAATAAATAAGAAAATGTAAGCTACGTCTCTGGGAAAACAAACGTTGGGATATTTTAGACATGTTGATGATTGACTGAGTTTTCCTTCTCATCCAGATGACTAATACCAAGTAAATAAAATCTTAGAAGCAGATAGACAAGGAAGCCAAGGGGGAATTAACAAAAGTTCTTAGGATTGGCTCTGCAAAAACAACCCACCCCGCTGGCACAGTGCGTAGTGTTATAAATGAGAAGAGCTCTAAGAGAAGAGTGAGTGCAGGAGCCAGGTAGCAGAGCAAGTAGAAAAGGCAAAGATGGGAGAGAAATAACGGGACTGAGGATACAGACTTCATGCGAGTCTGTTTTATTGTAGATTGGAAGATGAGAAATTCCATACAATGGCAATGTCTGTTTTGTAGGAATACAAAAGGATATGAAAAAAGAGCTTGTATTGATTCTGCTTTTTAGAACTAAAAAACAAATAGACAAATGCAAACTAATTCAGAATTCAAAGCAATTGAAATTCAAGTCACAAGATTTCTAAACGTTAAGCATCAAATATCTTTTATAAGTCTCCAAGATTATTCTATTTTCGCCTTTCCTAATACTTGGTTTTCTTTTCTCTTAATATCGAAAATATGTTTTTCTTGTTGCTAACGTAGAGTTTGATTGTTCAAGTGGGATCAACAGAGCAGGCATCTTGATAGCTTGCTTCGCTGTTAGTTTTGGAAGGAAGACTACAGAAACAACAACAAAAGTGCATTCAAATTAGTTTTCCTAAGACAGAGATGGAATCAGTATCATATCCTAATAAAAAATGCAATATTTTCACATGACTTTTTTTTTTTTTTAACGAGCAGTTGCATTTGGAAAACCTTAAAAAGGAGTTTGGCTATTAAGGCAAATTCAAAATAACATATATATATATGTGTGTGTGTGTGTGTGTGTGTGTATTCACACACACATATATATTTGCATATGTGTGTGTGTGTGTGTGTGTGTGTGTGTGTGTATACAGACCTGTGAAATGTTGTAGCTGTCCTTCAACAAGGCTTTGGCAGCCAGTGTCTATGAAACCCACAGTGTTGTGAACTACTGTCATTATACAGTGTTAATATGCAGGCATATTCAGGTATATCAAAAGTTATATTAACTCTTGGAGTTTGAATGTGTGTTTTAATAGGTGAATCCGATTCTTAAAGCAATGCTGAGAGTATCTTCTGTCCTTTAGCCAGCACTGTCTTGTTTGCAGAAGCATTTTGTACAACAGAACAAGCAAAACCAGTAATGTCCTGAATAATGTTTAACTGTAAGGCCCCTAAATTTCATTACTTTTTCTCCAAAGAAAAATATTTAGGTCCCATCACAGGTTATGGTAATCAAGAATTCTCTATAAGCACATTTTTCTTGAACAGTTGTCATTAGTATTTAATTCAGTTGCTAAAACCACAAATTTTACTTCCAAATTTTCACATAATAAGCTGCTAGATGGCATATTGATAATTTCACAATTTATAGCTTTCCTGGAGAAAGAGAGAGAGATTTAAACAAACTTACCATCCTACAGCAATGTTACATCAAGCATTATGTTTTTATGTTCAATATCAATTTTTTCTATAACCTAAATCTATAAACTGTGGCTATTGGTACAAACACTCAAATAAAACAGGACTACAGTCAGGATAACAGTGGCTAAAATATGCCTTTGTTAACAAGCACATATTGGTGCTTGGTGAAGAATGTGCTTACAGATTGCTTGCTTACAAAAGGAGCAAGGTGGTACAAATTCATGTAGATAGTTAAGGTCGCTGATATGGTTTGGCTGTGTCCCCACCCAAATCTCATCTTGAATAGTAGCTCCCATAATTCCCACATGTTGTGAGAGGGACCCAGTGGGAGATAATTGAATCATGGGGTGGTTTCCTCCACGCTGTTCCCATGATAGCAAAAAGTCTCATGGGATCTGATGGTTTTATAAAGGGAAATCCCTTTGGGTTGGTTCTCATTCTCTCTTGTCTGCCACCATGTAAGACATGCCTTTTACCATCTGCCATGATTGTGAGGCCACTCCAGCCATGTGGAACTGTGAGTTCATTAAACCTCTTTTTCTTTATAAATTATCCAGTCTTGGGTATATCTTTATCAGCAGTGTGAGAACAGACTAACATAGTTACTAAACCATATACAATTATTAAACAGAATACCATTTGGACACAGGATTTTGGGAAACATGAAAGTCTATAGAAGTACAATTTCTGTATAACTGAAGTTTACCATTAAAACCCAGACTCTGCCTCTGATCTGTGGTTGTATTACAGACTCTCCTGCCTTGTAAACAGACTGAAAGTGACATAATCCACCTTTCCTGAGTAATATTGCTGTCACTGTGAACACTTTTGGGCCCTAATGGATTCCTGGTGCATAACTAGTACTTAAGAAATATTTGTTGAGTGATGCTATTGCATACATATTTATTTGCATCTGTATCATTTGATTGCAGGATGGTATATGGTTTTGATTGTTAAGTATGCTTTTTTTGGGAGGAAGATTCTTTTTGTGGTATTTGGCTTCCTGCACTCCTTTCTTTCTACTGTTCTTCCTTACCTATAGCTCTCCGATACCTCTCATGTATTTCTAATTTTTTTTTTTAGATGGAGTCTTGCTTTGTTGCCAGGCTGGAGTGCAGTGGCGCAATCTCGGCTCACTGCAACATCCACCTCCTGTGTTCAAGTGATTCTTCTGCCTCAGCCTCCCAAGTAGCTGGGACCACAGGCGCATGCCACCATGCCCAGCTAATTTTTGTATTTTTAGTAGAGACAGGGTTTCACCATGTTGGCCAGGATGGTCTCAATCTCTTGACCTCGTGATCCGCCTGCCTTGGCCTCCCAGAGTGCTGAGATTACAGGCATGAGCCACCAAACCTGGCTGTATTTCTAATTTTTTAATCTATGCTACTAATTAAGAAATCCGTAACTAAATCTTGATCGAATTACTTATAAATTCAGAAGAAAGAGACTTGGTAAGGTCTGAGAGCCTCAACTACAAATGAAGTGCAGAATCTTTGTAGTATTGTCCTGGTTTTTGTTTATCTTCTAGATAACTGAAATTGATAGGCAAAGGTGGTGTTTATATAGCCAATCAGTACATTTTACAGTAAAATATATACAGTCATATTTTAAACATCCTTTGATTTAAAAAAATTTAATTGTGGTAGAATGCACCTTGCCAAATTTACCATCTTAACCATTTTTTAGTGCACAGTTCATCGGTGTTAAGTACATTCACCTTGTTGTACAATTAATCTCCAGAATTCTTTTTATCTTGTAAAACTGAAACTTTATACCTATTAAGCAACAATCTCTCATTCTCCCCTCCCTCCTATCCCTAACAAATAGGACTCTGAATTCTGTCTCTATGAATTTGACTACTGTATGTACTAAACAAATAGAATCATGGAATATTTGTCTTTTTGTGACTTGCTTCTTTCACCTAGCATAAGGAACTCAAGGCTTGTCTATGTTGTAGCATGTAAACACCTTCTTATTTGTTTTATCATACGGAAAATTTTTAATATCAAAAGAGTAGTGCAAACATCTATTAATGAAAGCTAAGGTTATGATACGCTGACTGTACCTATGATGCTAGGGAAAACCGAGAGGATAAATTTGCACATAAAACGAGCACATAAGTGGGACGCAGTGGCTCACGCCTGTAATCCCAGCACTTTGGGAGGTGGAGGGGGGCGGATCACCTGAGGTCAGGAGTTCAAGACCAGCCTGGTCAACACAGTGAAACCCCATCTCTACTAAAAATACAAAAAATTAGTCTGGCATTGTGGTAGGTACCTATAACCCCAGCTACTTGGGAGGCTGAGGCAAGATCATGCCACTGCACTCTAGCCTGGGTGACAGAGCAAGACTCTGTCTCAAAAAACAAACAAACAAAAAACAAAAGCAAAGCAAACAAAAACAAAACCAAAAAACAAAACCAAGCACAGAGGGAGGTAGTTACCTACATTGTGCTAATAGCAATACAGTAGAATATTATGGCAACTTATAAAAACCTGAGGCAGATTTATATGATCATATTGTTGTAAGAAGCCTATATGTATGAACAGAAATTCTGGAAGTAAATACATAGAATGATTAAAAATGGTTACTCCAGGGATTATGGTGATTTTCCTATTTGACTTTATACTTTCTTGAATTGCTTAAAAAATTTGGCTGTACATTATTTCATAATGAGTGAAAAACAGTATTGACTTCTCATTAAAGAAAAAAGAAATGATGATGATGAGACTGGTAGGCTCTTGACATATCCACAAAAATGAAAAATAAAAATACATTGCCAAGAAAAGTCTATGTTTTAGGTTTAGTTGATGTTAATTTCTCATTTTAATCCCACATTCTAAGCCAATTTAAAAAACCAAAAAATATCCAATATACGTTTCAGACATTCAAAAATGAGTCAGTCTGAAGACAAATATTTTCAGGTACACTTTTCATTTTTGTGGAGTTGGTAAGTCACGCCCTTTTTAGCCCTTAGGTAATAATGTGATAAGAAAGTTCTTAAACCAGACACTCAGACTGTCAAGCCCTAGGAGTTTATAAGAAGGCTCTTCAAAATATGGGACACAAAACAAATGAGGAGGCTAACAATATCTGGCTGACCATTTTTCAAAGGACTGGGTAGCAATTCTCAAGTTCTCCACACACAAATCTTTGAAATTGTTTTCATTTGACACAGCTAGTGCCCGTAATTCACAATGAACAGGTATTTGAAGAATGGAAAGCCAGTTATACACCTGGAGATAGCAATAGGGCCTGTGAAGTGTTTTAATAGGTTCTGGCCTAAGGAATAAAAACAGGTAAAAAGATACAACTGTGGGCACGCTCTATAGTGATTTGGATTTAAAGCAAGAAATAGAGAAAAGGTTATGATGCTGTTATGAAAATGCAACTTCATTTGTGATGTTTAAGATACAAATAACACGTCTACATCAGAGAATATACAAATGACAAAATTCACATCAAAGAATGCTACTTTATATAGAACACTGGAAAAATTAATGGTATGTCTGATATAGTTATAATATACTTGGGTTTGAAGACTTTCTACAATGACTTTTAATCTTTAAATGGAGAAAAAGTATAATATATATTAATAACTCTATTTCCTCGGAGTGCATATTTAGACTCTACACAGATGTTTTATTTCATCAAATTATTGATAATCCTTATATCCATGATCATTCTTAATTTTGTGATTTGGTACAAAGGAGTTCCTGAGGCATAACAGACTTTTCAATATGTGGAGGATAAAATGAAGTGGACTCCAAATTACTTAAGCTATCGTCAGAACCAATCCTCAAATACATACCATATAGCATTAGTTTGTTTCTAGGAACACAATTTTACCTCTGCTTGTTCCTAATATGCATTGTTATATTTGATCTGTAACTTTATTTATATGTATGCTTTTAATCATCAAAAAAGCAGATACAAGAATTTACATCTCTTTCTTACATATGGCTTAGAGCCTAGGTTGAAAAACTACAGCCTACGGGGAAATCAAATCTACCCCGCTGTTTTTGCAGGGCCTTGAGCTAATAATGATTTAACATTTTTAGATGTAAAAGGAATATTGGTCTTTCCAGGGGAACAACTGCTGGAAGAATTGAGGACATTGCTTCTTAGCTCACAAAACCTAGGATATTTACTCTTTTATTCTCTAAAAACAGTCAGCCAACACCTACTATAGAATAGGGAAAAAATGGGAACAGAGAGCAAAGAGATTTGAGTTTTTCAGACTGTGTGACCTAGGTCTGGTTAAGTACCCTCTCTGTATCTCCACACTCTTATAGTGGTCTCTTTTCATTTAATTCCAGTTTATGTTTCAGCCTACGCTTCAGCCATTTAAGGCATCCTAAGAAACTTAATTTTCACTGTATCCTAAAATAGCACTGTGACCTTGATTTGCTTTGGAGGAAGCCAAGTTGGGTCAGGATGAAAGGAAGTAGTTATTATGTTTACAAGGTTTTAAATGTCAAACCAAAAAGTTTGACCAAAACAGGTTTGTTTATGAACGGCCAAGGCTATTCTTATTGAGTCAAGAACGATATTTAGTGCAAGGGTTTTTAGTTTGACTTTAAGCAGGTTTATAGTCTCCAATTAGTCAAGTAAGGCAATGTTGTGTCTTGACTTTGAAACCTCTCAACTGCTTTCATTAAATCATGGATGTCCACCCTACATTATGGCCTCAGAGTGACAGCTAAGAATGTTCTCTTTTGCTGCAAGACAAGAGCAATAATGTGCACTGGAGATGTCCAAGAGCATAAAAAGTATAAAGAATCATTTAAAAATGTATATGGAAGTGCAATGGGAAGGAGCCAGGAGGGAGCTTGCCCTTCTAGATTTCAACACTTACAGTATAAAATTATAGTAATTCCAGGTCTTTGCTATTGTAAACACATGAACACAGGGAGGGGAGCACTATACGCTGGGGTATATTGGGGGGAAATAGGGGAGGGACAGTGGGGGGGGAGGGACAGTGGGGGGTGGGGAGGTGTGGGGAGATAGCATGGGGAGAAATGCCAGATATAGGTGAAGGGGAGGCAGGCAACAAATTACACTGCCACGTGTGTACCTATACAACAATATTGTATGTTCTTCACATGTACCCCAAAACCTAAAATGCAATAAAAAAAAAAAAGAAAAAAATAAAATTATAGTAATTAAGATACTGTGGCGTTGGTGTACAGATGGACAAACACACCAATGGAACAGCATAGAGAACCCAGAAATGGGCCTTCTGTATGTAGAAACCTCATAGCAGACCTGGCACTACAGATTCCTGGGGAAAGGACAGATAGAGGCTGAGCACATTGGTCATTCATATAAAAAACAATGCAAAGTTTCTCTAACTCATAAAAAGTTCAATGCCAAATGGACTAAGGACTCACATGGCAAAGGCAAAATTTTAAAACCTTTTGGGAGAAATTTCAGAGGGAATCTTTATGACCTTGGGGTAGGGAAAGATACCATTAAAAAGGTGCAGAAACATAAACTATAAAGGAAAAGATGGATACATTCTACTATATTAAATTTAAGAATTTGTTTCTCAAAAGATATTCTTAAGTCACAAACATATATTTACAACATCTATAACCAACAAAGAATTAGTGCCCAAGAATCAATAAGAAAAAGACAAAAAACATGGACAAAAGATATGTGCAGTCATTTTTCAGAAGAGGATACACAAATAACCTATAAATAAATAAAAACGTGCTCAGTGTCATTAGTAATAAGAAAAACTGTGCATTTAATCCAAATTCAGGTATGCCTTCACACACATCATTTTGACAAAAGCTAAAAGTGGATTCCAGACTGGCAAAAATCAAGTCTGACAGCACCAAATGTCGGTGAAGGTGAGGAGAAAGCACAACGCCTGTGTCCTCCAGGTAAGACTGTACATTGATTTCCACGTGAATGTAGCACTTCCTAATAAAGATAAACGTATGCATCCCCAACCCTACAGCAATTCCACCCCAGTATATTCCCTGGAGAAAACCTGACATACCTGCACCAGGACAAACGTGCAAATGTGTTCACAGCAGCTTTATGATAGTAAAAATGGAGAAATCCCACTCATGCCCCAATGGTAGGATGGAAAAACAAATTTTATTACATTCATAGGATAGGATGTTATAACAGCAGTGAAAATGAATAAACTATGGCTTTATAACTAACATGGAAGATGAAAACAAACACATGTACACTGAAAAAATAAGTCACAAGAAATG
Organism: Plecturocebus donacophilus; assembly: GCA_004027715.1. Lineage (NCBI taxonomy): Eukaryota > Metazoa > Chordata > Mammalia > Primates > Pitheciidae > Plecturocebus > Plecturocebus donacophilus. The sequence goes on from PVKP010016356.1 coordinate 16,211, forward strand.
TATGCAGTATGATTCCATTTATATAGAGTCCCCCCCAAAAGGTGAAACTAATATATGTATATATATTTTTGTCTGTTTGGGAGTACATATTGTGGAGAGACACTACAAAGAGAAATAATAAAGTAAGTAACATAAAATTCTGGATTGCATTTGGTGGTGGGGCAGCTGTGAGAAGGGAACGCAGTTGTGGTAGATTACACTGGAGTTTTGCTGCTTACGTTTTCATCTTAACGCATATGTGTGCACCTGCTGCATGCATGTGTGCCTGTGTACATCTGTACTTGGGTGTTTATTTTGCATTCTTTACACTGTGCATATGTAATATGTACATCATTTCATGTGGATGTTGCACTTTATAATGTGGGACAGTTTTTGCCATGCTTGTGAAAGAGACCTACAAAGATACTTTGGAGCCTCTGTCCCATTCCTGCAACAATATTTAACATCAGTTAAGGTTTGGTTCAGTGATGTTCCAAAGATAGTTACTCATAAATAACACATATAGCTTTTACTACATGCCTGGCACTGTATTAGGCAATTTACTTACAGGAACTCATTAAATCTTCATAATCTTTTAAGTGTGTTGTATTATTATTCCCAATTTACAGACAAGAAATATAAACAAACAAACAAAAAAATCAATAACTTGCCTAGCATCTCAATTACCCAATTCATTCTGTCAGGCATTTGAGAGTTGGTCAGAATATATCCATATAAAAAGAAACTGAACAGGACCGAGTAAAGGTCCCATCTTGTTTTGGTTTGTTTGTTTGTTTTTTGAGAGAGTTTTGCTCTTATTGCCCAGGCTGGAGCTCAATGGCACGATCTCGGTTCACTGCAACCTCTGCTTCCCAGGTTCAAGTGATTCTCCTGCCTCAACCTCCGGAGCAGCTGGGATTACAGGCACCCATCACCACACTGCCTAATTTTTTGTATTTTTAGTAAAGACAAGAGTCATCATGTTGGCCAGCCTGGCCTTGAACTCCTGACCTCAGGTGATTCACCCACCTTGGCCTCCCAAAGTGTAGGGATTACAGGTGTGAGCCACTGTGCCCAGCTGGTTATTGGTTTTAAAAAGCTTGAATACCTGTTTGAGTTTCTCTGTTTGCATCATACTCATGGGTTTGGAGAAGGGGATCAGATGGCTCATCTGTGATCATGCTAGACCATTGTTAGTCATTCCTCGGAACTGGATTTTGTTCAAGTTCATTTAATGGAACTTAATGCCGACAGACCACTTTCTAATCTAAAGTCAAGTCTCTTCCTGATGTACAGGAAATGGTAAATAGGTTACGACAAAATTTAAGACTAAGAAATCAGCAATCATCAAACTGCAGGAGTTGAGGGTAAGGAGGGAGCTGGGGTAGTCCTTTGTTTTATTTGTATTTTTAATATGGTGACTAGGTATTCCATTTCTATGGGGTTATTATCCTTCTTTGTTGTTTTTCTAAAACTTTTTTCTAAGGCACCAAGAAGTTCTCTGAGTTTAGAAACCTGGAGTGAAAGGCAAAAGATGACACGAGTGGAATGGGTTAGGAATGCCTTTTTTGGACTCTGGCTTGGAGGGTGGGAGAGGACCCCCCATTCACAGGCCTGCTCTTCCTCGCCCAGGACTCAGGATTTCCTCTGGTGTACATATGAAAGTCCTCCTCTTCCACTCCAGGGTGTCTCCTGGCAGCCTTCCTAGCCACAAAAGTGGTGACATAATACAAGAATGCAGTGCAAGTGCTTTGTAGTAGTTAAGGGTCTGGGCTTGAATCTCTGTTCCATTACTTTCTATTTGAGCAAACAAACCTGAGTTTCAGTTTCTTCATCTATAAAATAGGGTGATGATAAAGAATACTTCCTTATGGGTTGGTATGAGGCTCAGCTAAGATATGTAAACCTGCATATAAATGTGTAAGTGCTAGTGATTGTTGTCATTATTGTTACCCTGTGATCAAGCCCAAGCTTCTCAAACCTCCACGTGCATACATATCACCAGTGGGTCTTTTTAAAACAGAGATTCAGATTCATTAGGTCTGGAGCAGGGCCTGAGAGTCTGCATTTCTGACAAGTTATCAGGTGATACAAGTTCCCTCGGTACAAGGTCATGGACTGCATTTGGAAGAATCCAGCCATTTCCTCCTACTCTTCAGAGTTCCCACAGTAACTCAGCTTTGCTGCTCAGCTGGCTTTCTTCCTGCTGTCTTCCCTGCCCTCTCCTCAGTCTCCACTCGAACCTGTCAAAATCTCATTCGATCTTCAGAACCAAAGTCTGAGGTGATTTTTCAGTTTTTCTGAAAACTTGTTCACACATTAGAATCACCTGAGGGGCCGGGAACAGTGGTTCAGGCCTGTACTCTCAGCACTTTGGGAGACCATGGCAGGTGGATCACTGAGGTCAGGAGTTGGAGACCAGCCTGGCCAACATGGTGAAACCCTATCTCTACTAAAAATACAAAATATTAGCCAGGTGTGGGGGCAGGTGCTATAATCCCAGCTACTCAGAGGGTTTAAGGCAGGAAAATCCCTTAAACCCTGGTGGTGGAGGCTAAAGTGAGCTGAGATCGCACCATTGCACTTCAGCCTGGGCAACAGAGCGAGACTTCATCTCAGAAAACAAAACAAAACAAAACCTAGGCGAACTCTTAAAAACCCTGATGCCCCAGGCTACACCTTAGGCCTATTGAATCAAAACCGTGGTCATCAGTATTTTTACAAGTTTCCCAGATGATTTTCCTTGTAGAGTCCAGGGTGAGAACCATTGCCCTAAAGCCTCAGCTAAGCTGCTCCTGATCTCCGCAGATCTGATGCACCAACTTGCCAAGACACTGCTCTTACGACATTTGGCATCATGCTGCTTTATTTAGTGGCATGGGCCTTTGCCTTTTCATACCTAAGAAAACAGAACTTCCTTGAAAGTGGAGACTGTCTTAATAATATTGAAAGCTCATGAGATGTTTAAGAGAGTATTTCGAACTTGGTTGATTTCAAAAAATATTTGTCAAATTAAGTTGTATAGTCATATGAGTTTTAAGCATTATGGGAAGGAATGTAATACTATTACTGATAAATAGTTCTGAAGTTATTTACATGTTTCCATATTTTAACTTAATCAATAATAATTTTAGCCATAAATAAATATTATCAAGAAAATGTTTACATGTCTGGGATTATGTACAATTACAAAAATAATTTCTAATATAAAATATTCATTATATAACTATGAGATATTATAAAAGCATTGTATGTCTCAAGGCATTGAAATCAAATTCTCCTATGTTATAAACAAATACCATAATGTTTGTGCCTTGCAGAGATTGGCAGTCTGGAACAATATACTCTTATTATTGATCTTTTTCAAAAGTTAATTAATTATTATTTGATAGAACATTGTATATACATATTTCATATACAACCTAATATTTTGAAATATGTATACATTATGGGGTAGCTAAAATTAGCTGAATAGCATGCATAACTTCACATAACCTCATAACATTTTTTTGTAGCCTTTAATATACAGATAAGATTATTTTAAACTATAAAATAAAAGAACATATCAGCTCTTGATTGCATCTAGAAGTATGCTGATTTTTTGTAAAGTAACCCGAATGTACATTTCTCTTTAAAGAAACTTCTGATCCTTATTTGGAATATAATCAAATGTTTCCATCATTTTCACTTACCCATTGTAGAAAATGAATTGAAAGGAAATATGAATCCTGTTTTTTATCACTGCTGTTGTACCTGTACACAACTTCATGTACTATGTATGTGCCCATGCATATGACCAGTCATTACTTATGCACATTGGAAATATTAAACATTTAGAAGATTGTGATTATGTGTGTACACATATCAATGAACACACTTGACATTATAGGTTTTGTTCTGAGGATCCAGATATAAAGGAATGTTTTCGGTCTCCTGACTAAATATGGAAGCTACACATGAACAGCTTAAGAGCTGAATTGTGGCTGAGGCAAATCTGGGGATAGAATTTGAAAATCCCTGGCTACTTGGTACTGTGTCCAGCTAGGCAATTGTTAGGTAATAGGATTAAGCTAAGACAGAGGCATTCAGAAGAAAAATACTGAGAAGGAATTCTGTTAGCCTGTCTTCAGAATCCCAGACAACCTGTCCTATTTGAGCCATCATTTGCAAGGGTTCCTTTGTATATGGCGGAATCTAACGTGAGCATCATCAGAAAGATTAAGCAATGATTGTGAGAGTCCCTGGCAAAACTATAGTAAAGGAGAAGGGGAAGCCTAAAAGGAGAAAAATAATTAGAACATAAGATGGAGAAAGAGAAAAGATAGAAAGAAATGAAAAAAGAGAGCAACAGAAGTAGTACCAGGTGGCAGCTAAAAGTAGTAGCTTAGATTTATTGAGTACTCCTGTGACAGACATTGTTGTAAGTACACTATTTCTAATAACTCATTTGACCCTTATTGCATATTACAAATGAGAAAACTGAGGCACATAAAGACTAGGTAATTTTCTTAACATCACCCAGCTATTAAATGCTGGATCTTTGATTCTTGGATTTGAATCCAGGTAATTTAGGTCTACTATGAATTATTAAGATGCCACTCAATGTTAGCGCTGTAAATTGAAGTGGTAAGCTCCATACTGTAAAGGTTCTTATAATTTTTTCAACTTCTGCATCCCCAGATTTTATCTAGGCTGAATGTTAGTCAATGAATATTTATTAAGCCCTGGTACTGGTCTGGGACTTGGGAATCCAGCAATGGACATTAGACAAAATTCCCATGCTCAAGAGGCTTATATTTTAGGGGAATGGGCTTGTTGTGTTGTAAATATCTGTGGAATATTATTGCTGAAAATAAAACAAATGAGGAGATAATAAATAACTTTGCTCCTGTAGTATTAATATATTGTCTTTTAAAATACCAGCATACCAGCATTATCAGTTCACTACAGATCGTAAACTTTGGATACCAAAAAAACACAGCCATGATTACTTAGGGCTTCAAGAAACACCTATGGCTTGAAATGGTAACATTTGATAGGAAGAACAATAAAACATGAAAAAAGAACAGCCACAAGGAAAATACAGGCAGTGTAAATGACACGGCTCTCCGAATACAAGTGAACTGCATACCACAGGCAAGCTAGAACTGGCGGTGCTCTAATATTGACACCCTACAATGTTAAAACACATTCAAAACATCAAGTTCTAATGAACCCATACTTAATAGTATATAATAGCAAGAATAATTCTGGAAGAGAATTCTGTATCTGGATTTTTGTGCTGCTAACCAACCTTGAAATCAAACTGCTAAATAGGGCTTACTGTACTGGAAAATCATTTGAAGTCCCTTTACCAGCATTCAGGTTAATGGTTAAAGGTTGGTATTTAAAGTGTACTATAGTTTCCATTTAATACTTTAGTTAATAATACATCATTCCATGGTGTTTGAAAGATATGTCAAAACAAGTAATGCCAAACTAGACCAGTGCCTCATTTGGGATCAGGAGATACTTAGAACAAAATTAATCTGGCTATCCATTTCCAATAAACAAGAGTAATTAATTTCAATAGGAGAAACACATACAATTGAAATGCCTGAGTCCCACACATGATTTTAAATCTCTTGTTCCATTGAAGATCCTTTCTGTTTTACAGTTGAAAAGGATTCGAAAGTTTCTGATTGGTGTCTATAGTGACATCAGGTATTTCTCAGTTTTTAGAATGAACTACTTGTTTCTCTAAACACACGACTCCACACCTTGGATTTCACAGTCTATTGAAATCAAGGTCAACTGGAAATGAATATGTTGCTTCTATTCTTCTTTCTGTGCCTTCAGACTTTAACAAAAACCATTGACTGAGAGGACAGTGGCAAATACAATGTAAACCTGGGATGTGACAAATTTGCCTTTTCTACCCAAAATGTGTTGGGCTTTTGCATTTTGCCTTTTGATTCCACCTATGTCAACTCCTATTAAACTACTGTTAAAATTTTACCAACAGAGGAAGTTTTTCCTCCTTAGTGGAAAAGTTTCACATCCTAAAACGATTCATGAACTTGTAAGTAAGTGTTCTTCTCACAGAAAATCTTCTCTTGCTTTTTACACAGACACTAAGTAAATACTGTTTAGCTTTTACTATATTGGTTCTTTCTTCTTGAGCTAATTGGCTCTAAAAAGAGAGTCATTAAGGTAACATAATATAATAAGGATAAATATGTTTGTTAAAGCAAAACTTCTTAAAGACATTTAAGGTACTTCATTATTACATTAAAATTAAATGTGAATAATATAATTTCTAATCTAAATTTAAGAAGAACTTCTTCCCATTTTCTTGAATGTTTAAATAGTTTCATAATAAAATTTTGAAATAAATGCAAATTAAAATCAAACAAAACATAAGCAGAGAGTTGAGAAGATTTGATGTTTGTAATTGAACAATGAAGCCATAAACTTTAACGTAAATTAACACCATGTTACTCATGACAGAAACAAGTTTACAAGTACAAATCACAGAGAACTAAGATGCTTGCTTTTGGAGTCTATGCATAAGTTTCTAGAATTTGCAACTGAGATCCAAAACCTTTTAACCCTGTTTGTACTGCTGAAGAGTCAGCTATGAATGGCCTTGTGAGTCTGGGCATATTTTTGAGTCCTGCATCCAATGCACACTAGAAACATCCACCAGTGCCTTCCTTGTTTTCTAAAATAGGGCAACTATTAAATCTGTATCTATTCTTTAGGCACCTACTATGTGCTGTGGCTGTGCTTGAGACAATGGAAAATGTGTGTGTGCTGCCCTTATGTAGAACAGAAGTGAGATGAGAGCCAATAATTGAACAATCAAGGGTTGAAACTCTGCATAGAACCAGCATGAGTTGGGACGATGGGGAAGAGTGTGGTGCTTTGGGCTGCTGGCACCCAGGAAGGACTTTGTAAATGCAGTGGGTGTTGAGGAATGTTCTAATGGAAAGTCAGTATAGATTAAAGAAAAAAAGTCCCTTTTTAGAACTGAATCTACATATATACACTACATAAAGATACAAACTTCATTCCTGTTCTTTCTTTTCAAAGTACATCCAGATCACAAAAAGAAATACCATAAGATGGTGAGGTGACAGGCTCTGCCAGCATTTAGCTGTGTGCACCTGGGAAAAGCTTCAGTCTTTCTGGTCTTCAGCTTTCTTAGATTGGGCAAAGCTATGTCCATGTTTTTTCTACTTCTAGCTTTCTGTGATGAGGTCAAACCATACACGTGGACCTTCTCTAGACTCACAGTCTATAACATGCAATCTAACTTATGACTTAACATATAAAAGATAAGCTCTTGCAGCAGCCTTCCTATTAACATCATGGGAGGCATGATCCATACTTCAGACTGGTTTTTCTTTTTTTAACATTTTTATTTGCACAAGAACTAGGGAGCATGTTAAAAGCACAAGTCCTTCTGAACTTGCCCTTCTCCTAACAACCTGTCTTCATTCTGATTCACTGAATTTGGGCTGGGGCCACAGGTATAAATGTTTAGTCTGGGCTGGGCCCAAGAATCTCAGTATTTAAGAAGATCTCAGGTGATTCTGATGTCTTTGGGTTGTGGATGACAATGCAGAAACACTGAAGTCAGGGATTAATCCTGACCTTGGGTCACTTCTCAAGCTGAAGACTTTCATGGATTTCAGGAAAATTTCAAATCAATCTCTTTGGAATGCTTCAGATTAGAGATAAATCCCTTAGGTCTGTTTGATCCAGTCATAGTTGCAGACTGAATGAGCCAAAGTGAATTACAACAGGGCATTGATCACCTGGTTATATTTAAATCTCTAAAATATTTATTTTCTAGGATGATAGTATGCCAGGGCAAGAATTTTCAGAGGTAAAGATTTCCAAGTGGTATCAGAGATAGAAACAACCCAATCCTGGGGAAGGAATGGGGGTGAAATATACAAGGAAATTCATAACTAACTCTGCTATAAAACTACTGAGGTTGCAGTTACACAGGTAAATCCTCCGGAAGAAAGTGGAATTTTTCTTTTGATAAACATCTCACTCAAGGGCCCATTGCCATGCTTACCAACCTTCACTTACTGGTAATATGCTCCTAAGCCTAACCTGCATTTTTTCATACTTCAATTCAGTTTGCTCCTAATCTGTCCTTAGAAGTGAAAACAGCTATTACTCTGCACTGGAAAATAAACCAACAAAAAGAAAAAAATATTTCATATACTTGGAAAATATTAAACTATAACCCTTCAGCTATGTCATTTTATTTTCCAGTGTTATATGCACTATTTTGAGTCTTCTGTGAACATTCTTATATTTTTAGAGAGGGATATCCCCTGCTCAAGGTCACATCCTTACTCTAGACCAGCTTGGATGCAAGGATGAGGTGATGGCGGGTAGGACATTGAGTCCCATGCCCCCTGCCCTAATTGCTGTGACTCAGCAGGGCCATCTCAGTTGCTGCCATGTCTAATTCATTCACCTCCCTTTCCAGCCATCCTTCACTTCACCGTGCCTCTGAAAAGATCTTTCTAAAGTGCGAATCTCTGTTGATTCCCTGCTACAAACCCTATACTGCTTCCCCATTGCCTTCAACACAAAATTGAAATGATTTTTAATTGACAAAATTCAAATAACTAAAAGAGGGGCTTTCGTAAATATGGAATATCTCTTCCTTTCTCTATAGGCTCTTCTCTCTCATCTTGTAAAAACTTACCTCACTATAATACATACACAATTGGCTTTCCAACTTTTAAAACCTACCACTGTGATGAGAATTCCTTGAGGTCAGGGAATTTTTTTCCCATTCATTTTCATTTCTCCAGCAGTAGCACATGGTGTGGAGTGTTTGTTAAATGAATACATTTTTTTTAAAAGGTGGATGAATAAAGAAATTATTTAACATTATTGTCTAAAAACATATTTAATATCATAAATAAGGTATTTATAACATATATTCAACTTTACTTGTTCATTTGACACATAGCTTTATTGACAGAATGGTTTATGTTCTTCATAAATGATACACTGTATTTGAATTTTTAAATAAGTGTTGCTACAATTTGAAAAATCGGCATTTGAGGTTAACAACCTGGTTCTAATCAGACTCTGATGGCCATTCACAAATCCAAGCTTGATTAAATCTTGATACAGAAACAAGTATCTTGGCTCCAGTCTTTGGTTTCAATGGCACGAGTGGTTACAATCATGAAGTTAGCTGCCTCCACTATCACTTACAGAAGATGACCCACATAGATAGCTGAGAACTGAATTAAATCTATTTCAACCAAGAGAAAAATGCAACAGTCCTTACAACAACAAGCTGGCAAGCGGGGCCTCACTAAGAGGAAAGAGTCAAACAGTGGCCACTTCCAAGGGATTTGGCATTTGACTGTCCTTCACCTCTGCATAAACACAATTGCCACAACTTACAGAGAAGAAAGGAGAGGTAATATATTGGAAGGGTCACCCCAGAGTTCTAGAGTGAGACTGCCAGACTGACTTCCCAGTTCTACCACGCATCAACCTTGAGACCCACCTTACATATTACTTCTCGTCTCAGTCATTTCCTCGTTAGTGAAATGAGATAATTCTTGTAACCTACCTCATGCAGCTGTGGGAGTACCCTTAGCACCATGCCTGGCTCAGAATAGGAGGCTCAGTGAGTATTAACTACTATGCTTATCCTCCTGTTTCCATTTTCCAAGATAGGTGTGTATGTGTTGTAAGAAATGACTGGAAGATTTCCCAAATGCTTTCTAAATCTCTCCCAAATCTTTAAGATTTCCCTTAACCCTAGGGATAAGGTTATGTTTTTTCCTTTTGACATAAACATGGTCAATTTTATAAATATAAGTATTAAACAACTTTCCATTTCTGGAATAATACTACTTAGTCTTGGAGATTTATTCTTTTAGTATACAGTTATGTGTCATTTAAAATGAGGATATGTTCTGAGAAATGTGTCATTAGACAATTTTGTCATTGTGCAAAATCATAGAGTGTACTTATTCAAACCTGGTGTATAGTCTACTGTATTAGTCTGTTTTCACACTGCTGATAAAGACATCTCGATGTTACACACCTGTAATCCCAGCTATTCAGGAGGCTGAGGCAGGAGAATCGCTTATACAAAGAGAGATGGAGGTTGCAGCAAGCTGAGATTACACCATTGCACTCCAGCTTGGGTGACAGAGCGAGACTCCATCTCAAAATAAATAAATAAATAAATAAAGACATACCCAAGACTGGGTAATTTACAAGGAAAAATAGGTTAAACGGATCAACAATTCCATGTAGCTGGGGAGGCCTCACAAACATGGTGGAAAGCAAAAGTCACAGTCTTACAAGGCATCAGGCAAAAGAGAGCTTGTGTAGAGAAACGTCCCCTTCTAAAACCATCGGATTTCATGAGACTCACTCACTGCCATGAAAACACCAGGGGAAATACCCAACCCTCATGATTCAGTCACCTCCCACCGGGTCCCTCCCACAACATGTGGGAATTATTCCCATAATACAATTCAAGATGAAATTTGGGTGAGGACACATCCAAACCGCATTGCCTACTATAGGCTTAGGCTATATAGTGTATCTGGAGTCTGAAAGAAACACATAAATAGATAACTCTGTTTTATATGTAACCTAAAAACATATGTAGGTTTGTTGGTTCAGATAAAAAGTACATAACAGATGAGGTACTTAACTGTGATTCCTAGTCTATAAACCTGTATATTGTAGGCAATTATAACACAATGGTATTTGTAAATCTAAACATAGAAAAGATACAGTAAGCAAACAGTATAAAGATAAAAACATGGTACACCTATATAGAGAATTTGCCATGAATGAAACTTGCAGGACTGGAAGTTGCTCTGGGTGAGTCAGTGAGTGAGTGGTGAGTGAATGTGAAGGCCTAGGACATTCTATTGCACACTACTGTAGACTTTATTTTATTATCATTATTACTCTTATTTTTGAGATGGAGCCTCACTCTGTAGTCCAGGCTGGAATGCAGTGGTGCAATCTCAGCCTTGGCTCACTGCAACCTCCACCTCCTGGGTTCAAACTATTCTGCCTCAGCCTCCTGAGTAGTTGGGATTACAGGCATGTGCCACCACGTCCAGCTAATTTTTGTATTTGTAGTAGAGACAGTGTTTGACCATGTTGTTCAGGCTGGTCTCAAACTCCTGACCTCGTGATCTGCCTGCCTCGGCTTCCCAAAGTGAGCCACCATGCCCAGCCCACTACTGTAGACTTTATAAACACTGTACACTTAGGCTACCATACATTTATAAAAACTATTTTTCTTCCTTCAATAATAAATCAGCCTGAGTTTACTATAATTTTTTTACTTTATAAATTTTAATATTTTAAATATTTTGAGTCTTCTGTAATGAGAGCCTAAACCACAAACACTTGGCACAGCTATACAGAAATATTTTCTTTCTCTTTATCCTTATTCTATACACTTCTTTTCTATTTTTAAATTATTTATTTATTGTTTAACTTTTTAAGACACAAACACGTTAGCCTAGTCCTATACAGGGTCAGGATGATCAGTGCTACCGCCTTCCACCTCCACTCTTGTCCCACTGGAAGGTCTTTAGGGCAATAATGCATGGAGCTGTCATCTCCTATGATAAAAATGCCTTCTTCTGGATACCTCCTGAATGATCTGCCTGAGGCTGTTCTACAGCATGTATATATATGCGGCATACACTCTAAAATAATAATAAAAAGTATAGTATGGTTAACAAACCAGTAAAATATTTATCATCATTATCAAGTTTTAAATACTGTACATAACTGCACATGCTAGAGTTTTATACAATTGGCAGTTCAGTAGCTTTGTTTATACCAGCATTACCATAAACAGGAGTAATGCGTTGCACTGTGGAGTTGGGACTGTATGTCACTAGCATAGAGGAGTTTTCAGCTTCATTATAATCTTATGGGCCACTGTTGTACATGTGGTGTGTCTTTGTCTGAAACATCACTGTTATTTAATGTATGATTGCACTGAGTTTTTATTTTATTATGTTTTTTTTTTTTTAGTTTTTTAAAGATTTTTTGTCAGGATTCCTACATGATTTTGGATTATGATTTTATTTTTCTGCCTTATCTATCTCGTTTAAAATCTATTTATAATGATTTCTAAAATAACAAAAATGGAAACAAAAAGTTAGGGCCCCATCATCTTTCTCTATGCACCAGCACTGTTTAATAACCTAATAGTTATTTCTGGAAATAATGAAAAATTCACTTATAATAATTTTAGGGTAGGAATTTCCTCAAAGGATAATTAATAGAAAATTTTCTTTTTTTCCCCAAGATTATTAGCTTATTTAGATTTTCTATCTCCTAATTTTGGTAATATGTACTCTAACAGGAAACCATTTAAGTTCATTCATGTTTTCAAATTCATTAGCATGGCAGGTGCAAATTATGTTTCCTTTTGCCTGTGTCTCTTCCATATTCTCATTTTGTGTATCAGTGGTTTTTCTATTTTTCTTTGATTAGAAGAGTATTTTTCTATTTTCAAGTATTTTCCAAACAGCCACAATATTTATGAATTTATAGTATTTCTACTTTCTTTTGTGCTCACTTCTTTTTTTGTGCTTAATTTCCCCCTTTGATTTAATTTTTTTAATATTTGAATTTAAGAAAACTTTTTGATTTGATTGCATACTGCATTTATCTTCTTTCTTTTATTAAGAATGTGCTCACAGCAGTGCCAGGTAACTTTCACTCCTCCTTCCAGGCCTGCTCCTTGTCTTGGGGTTGCTGACTGTGAGGACCACAGAGAGGGCTTCCCACAGTGGGCTCCTGAGCTCTCAGGCTTCTGGCAAAAGATCAGAGAGAGGGAAGGAGCAGAGCGAGGTCAGGACCTCCACTTTCCTGGCTCCCTCCCCGCAGGGTCACCTTGAGCACCTGGGCCCTCCCTTACAGTCCCTCACCCTTCAATATGGTGGCCAACTCAACACCGCTGTCTTTCTTGGATCCAGGAAAGGGAGCAGTGGGAAACAATTTGACTGTTGAACTATCGCTGATGGTTTACCTGAACCTCATCTTTGTAAACAGTGTCTCCATACATAAACTCTTCTCAAATGATCCAGTTGTGCATGTGCCATGAGCTTCTTATTGGGATGCTGATAATAACATGTATGCATTTTCCTCAGAAGACTCTTTGGAACATAACCCATGGGATTTTATTTCTAATCTTTCCATCATCAATATTTATTTAAATATCTTGCCATTGTGATCTTGAGTCCTTCCTTAAATGAAGAGCTATTTAGGAAAAAGATTTAAAATGCATAAGTAGGATTTTTTTTGTTGTTGTTGTTTTAAATTTTATTGCATTGTGAACTGATTTTGATTCTTTATCCAATTTCACAAGTTTATCTAATTGGTAGAATTCCTATTTTTATAAATATTCTATGAGCACTGGGAAAGAAGATGTATACTTGTATGCAGGAGATGGACTTACATAGCAGGTGAAGCTTATTAATTGCATTATTCAGTTTCTTTAAACTACTGCAACTCAATTCAAAGCATGGGTCTCAGTTTCTTACCTATGACAAGGTAAATATAGAAATTGAAAGTAAGCATTTAGAAAGCTTATGGAGATTTGATAGAACAATTTTATTCTGATGAAATCTAAAAGTATTTGGGTTTATATTTTATATCTTTTAATTCCATTTTCTTTTAATTTATTTCTTCTTATATTTTAAGAAAGTATTGGCTCACAGTAGAATGGAAATGTAAAAACCAAAACAAAACTTCCTTTACTATAGAAAGTTTGAGAAACACTCTTCCAAACTCTTATTTGGGTTGATTCAGTTTGTCAAGGATTGTTCATTCATGATTCATTCTCACTCCCCTGGGGACAAAGAAACCGCTCTCCCTGCCCTCCATGCCAACCCTAACCTTCTCCTCACCCTTCACAACAACAACTACCACAAACACACTGAGCAAAGTCCCAAAGGACACTTGCAGAGATTGAGGACTTTGGGCACATGAGACTGTCAAGTTTTGAAAACTTTCAAAGTCCCAATACCAAGGGTGGGACAAGGGATCACATTTATTTATACAGCATCATTTGATTCCACAATTAGCTGAGATCAAAAGAGGGCAGATGAGGAAACTGAGACCTGGTGCTGGTTTTCATCCCGCCCTGATCAGGTTCTGGGGAAAATGAAATGAGCAAGTTAAATATGATAGTGTGTGCTAAACCACATCTAACATTTGAAAGCATTATGCACACATGAAGAAATTAAATATTTTATATAATGGTGGGGGAGAAAGACAACAACCAGACACAAAGTTAGCCTTCTTCACAATTCTATAACTAGGTTTAGATACGCTGTTCAAGACAAAATAGGTAGCCAGCACCTGGAGTAATAGTTGTTTGGGATTAATTTTCCATCTGTTTTTCAATGACATTTTGCATCTGAATGGTGTAATTATCATTTATACTCTGTGCCAAAAGCAGAGATAAAAATGAATACTTGAACATAGACAAAAATGAATGCTTGAATTTAGAGCAAATTCTTCCTTTTAAAAGATTTGCTTTAGAGACAAATAAATTTACTGTAAACATTCACAGTTAGAGAAATTTAAAGAAATGTGAATCTCTTTCCCTCCATAATATTTTTTCTCTTTCCACAATTCTCAAGTATCTGTTTTTGATAATCCTCTTGAAGAAATTGCCAAATTTATTCCAACGTCTTTGTGTTTTGTAAGAGAATCTGTAATATTCTAAGTTCTTCATATTATTAGTGTTCCAGAAACTAATTATGAAAAAGATCTTTATTTTTTAGCCCTTTATAATTACCAAAATAAGAAAATGATTTTCATTTAGGGAACTTGAGATATTCCCAGTAGTTGTAAACACAGTTGTCTTTTATTAGAATTATATTGAAATTTTTAAAAGTTTCTTGCAGGCCATAATGTAAAATTTCAGCTACATCTGTCTCCAAGATGAGTTATTTGGCAGACTTTGAAATATGATCATTCTGATTTGCTGAGTCACTGTCATCTCCCATTGCAGCCCCTTGGCACTGTCTTTGAATCCTTGATGTGGGGCATGGCCAACAGGGGAGCTCCATAAGCGCGCCGTGGATGGAGCCATTCAACATTTGTTATGTGGCTGATGAAGAGTGATTTTGTGAACTGCTTTTCAAAACACTTCTTAGCTTTCTTTATTGTACTTCCTGCCCCCTCACCCATTTAATTTTTTTGTTTTTGCATAAAGTCTGAATTCAGAAAATAGGTCTTTTGTAAATGCCAAGAGTCTTAAACTTTTGTGTCCTTTAAAAAAAAATCCATTTCTGGGGATGTGAACAAGGAATATACTTCCAAATCGAGCAGAGAATCATAAGCATGGTCATAGTGGTATTACTTATAATAATAAAAATTTTGTTATCCCCAAAATGTCCAATAAGAGAAAAGTGGTTGAGAAAATTTGAATGTTAAAAATTGTTTCCATGGCCATATACATATTATATACGTAGTCTATTTTTAAGAGAAAAAAGGCATAAAATTGCACATGTAATACCTTTACATCTACATTTTAAAAAATTCTATACATAATAGAAGTGCTAGAAGAAAATACTAAAAACATTAATGATACTATCCTGAAGTAGTGAAACTATGATTTGCTTTTTTCCTTTTGACTTTTCAGAATTTTGCACATTTTCATTAACTATGAAATATTAATTTTTTTTTTGGACAGGGTCTTGCTCTGTTACCCAATCTGGAGTGCAGTGGCATGATCTTGGCTTACTGAAACCTCCACCTCTCAGACTCAAATGATCCTCCGACCTCAGCCTTCTGAGTAACTGCGACTATAGGTGTGTCCCACCAGGCCTAACTAATTTTTGTATTTTTTTGTGGAGACAAAGTTGATCTCAAACTCCTGAGCTCAAGCAATCTGCCTGCCTCAGCCTCCCAAAGTGTTGGGATTAGAGCCACAATGCCCAGACTACATACTACTTTTATAATAGAAAATCATTAATACAGTTTAACTAGTGGTACATCTCAACCTCAAAGAAAACACAAAGTCCGTCTTCTGTTACATACTTTGATCTGAAATAATAAATTTATATGTATATATTTCTAGATAATATATAAAACATGTATATTTATTTATGTGTTTGTTTTAGACTGTATAAGTGTTTCCATTTTAGTTTCTCAGGAATAGGTACAGACTGTTGTGAAAAGTATCACATATGTCCATGTTTTAAAAGGGAGTCAGGATCTGCCAGAAATGGAATGCAAGGCATGTTTGCAGAGCCAGCAGAGGAAATAAAGTATCACGGAGCAGGCAGAGCCAAGATGGCAGTAAGGTGAAAGCACACTCTCTTGAGTTACCTCCAGCTCTTGAGGGACCTACATGTGCCCTGCATTTAAAAAATGAAAATTTAGCTCAATGTATTCTTGTTTGATGAATTTTTCAACTCATTTATGAATAGTGACTGCAGCTAAGATGCACCAAGAAATGTGCTGAATGGAGGAGACATTTGCTTTTGTTTTTGTTTTTGTTTTTCTTTTTTTTTTTTTTTTTTCCACTTGACATTCTTCTTCCTTCCTCAAGTAGAAGTGCATCCATCTCCCTAGCCACTATGATGGCTTTAGAGCATGTGACTCCAAAGTTCTTCTCTGATGATTTCTGGGAAAGGAAACTTGCTGATTTTGCGGGAAGAATTACTGGTAGAAATGGCTTGTCTTCATGGTAGACATAACACAGAGAAGTATATGGCTAAGACCACGAGGGAAAGCAATCTTATGATGAAGCAGACATCATGTGAAGACAAGGGGCAGAAGGAAACCTGGTCTTCGATGGTATCTTTGAAATGCTAGATTCAGCCTCACCTGAAACCTCCATGACTTCTAAATTTTTTAATTATGGAAGCAAATAAATATATATAAAATTGTTTACTCTGTTTTGAATGGAGAGTTTTTGGTTACTTACAATTTCAAGCCTGAAAATTAGAACTCTGGGTTATTTAGGTCTTACTTGATAAAAGAAATGCATACTAATATAGTGAAACGGACAGACTTTTTACTGATACTAATTTGTAATATGAATGTAGCACAAGTATCTGATGAGAGCAGTGCTTTGATGCTAAATTTGGAAGGACGCAGAGTCATCTTTCAATCATCACCACATCATGTTGATTAGACCAAAAAAACTCACAGATCTGTTTGCTTCTTTCCACACTCTTAGTCATTGTGTTCCTTTTGGCCATCTCCCTGTCTCACCAGGGTCACCACCACACCTGGTCTCTGCTTCTCCCTGTTCTCCCCACCTCCTCTCTTGCTCACCTCTAATCCATTCCCCACACCACAGCCAGGGTCCTCTTTCCAAAGCACAAATCTGATCATGTTTCTGATCTGCTCAAGATTTCGCTGTGCTCCCCATTTCTCTAAGGATCAAGGTCAAACTCCTCCTTATGACCCTGCAGGATGGAGCCCTTCCTGCATTCCCAGCTCCCCTTTCCTTCCTGTCCTGGCCTCTCTCCCTTCAGATACTCGCCTTATCTCTGGTGCTCAAACAGAATCCCAAGCCAACATGGGCTGTTTTCTGTACCTGGAAGATTCTCTCCTCCCATTCTTCCTGGCTGGATTTCAGTCTCAGGGTGGACATCACTTTCTCTTGAAAGGGTTTTCTGACATCCTTCAATATGCTCCTTTGGCAGGCATTCTCTGTCACTGCATTCCTGTCCTATCATGTGACATTACAATTGCCCATTTTTTGGTCCATAATGATTACTAGACTGGAAGCTCTGTGAGGACAGGTCCACTATGCTCACTCTCATGTCTTCAGCCATAACACAGCACCTGGTACACAGGAAGCACCTTATAAATATTTGTTGAATGAGTTAATGAATTAGGAAATTATATGGGAAGCCCAACACATAATGCCATATACATATCAGTGCAAAAGTTATATTCTGCTTGCATATTTGTGTGTCTAATTCAGAAAGTTATTTCTTTGGTAATGTAGCACATTTAAATGAAAATAGTTCCAGTTTGAAACAAGTTAAAAACATTTCATTTGGGTTTTGATTCTGTGAATCACAGAACCTGAGCCAGTTTTCTAAGCAAACTGCTGTAACTCTGTTTCGTGAGATGGAGTGGGGGAGAAGTGCTTTAAAAATAGCTGACCTGACCGGATATCCCTCTTGGTGGCCTGGGTTATGTAAAAGTATTTTGTGTTAAGCCAATGACTCACAATGGCTCACTGAGCTTTGAAAAGGCTATTTGGGGTCCTTTTTCAGTGTGAAATATCTGCTTATAAACAGATCAGACTAAAACTTTCCTAGAAAAAAGGATACAATATCCAAATGTCACCACTTTCTAACTCCAGACACTTTTAAAAAATTCTGATGTTGATAGTAAAAGTGATTTTTGTTTTGTTTTTTACAAAGTCTTTTAACAATTTAGTGAAGAAGCCAGGATTCCTCTAAAGAAGAGTTGCTAGATTTGGGTTTAACATATTTTTCTATTGGAGCTGAACACTCAAATAATATCTGGAGTTACTAACATTAATGTTTTAAAAGGAGTAGTTTGGGGATGTTGTTCTTCTAGCCCCATAAAAAAAAAATGAAGGCTGCTGTTTGTTTGTTATAAACAATATTCTTGGGTACAGCTGATTGGACCAAAGCAGGTGAGTCTACTGTGTTGTGGTATGTCCTGACTCAAGAGCTCTATCAAGTCAAAGATGAAGTGATCAGCTGGACCAATCCTATTCCCTCTGGAGATAGGGGACATTAGATGCTTGGTAGTGGGAATAAAAGTTGAGACAGAGAGAAGGTAGAAGGCAGACACTCTTGAAGCAGAAGACATGAATGAATAGAAACCATGAAATGGAAGCTGAGTAGGCAGAAACCACGAGCTGGAACAAACATGGATTGCTTGCTGGAGCAGGAATGGTAGAACTTCTACTGCATCAATATATAGTTGAAGGGACAATGAGCTAATGAGGTCAATAAGCCTACATATTCTTAAAATAACTTCTATTATCTATGAGACCTGCCTCAAGATCTAAATTCCTATTTTTCCTATCATTAAGTGTGTATATTTACAGAAAACTCAATTTCTTGGGTCTTTGCCCAAACCTTCCTCCCTGTAAGAAACCCTATCCAGATATATATGTGCAAACCAGCTTGCAGACCCATTTGGATCACACACAGGTCATCCCTGCTGCTGTACTTCTCCCCTGCCATGACCACACCAACAAAGTCCATCTTTACTCAAAGCATCCCTGGAACAACCATTCTCCTGATTAGGACTGTGTGATGATCAACTCCCCATCCTCACTCTCAGCCCTCTCCAAGTTTCTCTTTGCAGAAGTCCCAGTCTAGCAGCTTGGTAAGTCGATATCCAAAAGGTTGCTGGAATCCAGATTCAGGAAGAAGATGGAAAAAGTACTCTATTATCCTGAGTAGGGTGATCTAAACTGTATACAAAGATAGAAGAAATGAATTACTGTTCACCATGTATACTAAAAATATCTGGAAAATCTCTAATGAGTGAGGAGAACACCACAGAGAGGAGTTGTTCCAAATAACTCTTTTCTAACTAAATATTCCATGAAGCAGATTATTAAACAGTCCCAAGGGAGCTCATTCACTCCTTCCACCATGTGAGGACACAATAAGAAAGTGTTATCTATGAACCAGGGAACAGGCCCTCACCAGACACCAAATCTGTCAGTGCCTTGATATTTCACTTCCCAGCCTCCAGAATTAATAAATTTTCTGTTATTTATAAGCCACCCAATCTATGGTGTTTTGCTAGAGCAGCCTGAACAGACTAAGACAAGAGCCTTTTCGATTCTTCACGTGTCCTGAAACAAGAACATTTAATGTGATAGAATACGCCCTCAAAAACAGATGGTCTGCACTCTCCCCCATGCCATCCCAATCCTATTAACATCTACAGATGGCAGAGCCTACTTACTCCCTTAATAAAACCACACTCAGAATCCTCAAAGGTTGGCCTAAGAGAAGAATCTCCTTGTGAGGAGGACACTGGCTGAACTTTGTAACTCTCATTTCAGGTCAACCAAATTCAAACTCCTTTTGTGCTGCTGTCACTATTAGCTGCTCCCCACTCTAGCCTGGCCTTGGGAGAGCAGAGATGATGATACCACTATCAATACTGGCCGTGTGCATCAAGGGTGACAGCAGAGTCTCCCCTTAACTCACAGTGGGACAGCCAGACAATGATGTCATCATACGCCTCATCATTGGACAGTCATCATCAATCACATCATCGCAAGAGCTGTTTGATTTTTATTTTCTTGGTTTCTTTGACTTCTCATTATGTAATGCACCTTATCTCATTCAATTCTCAACAACAGTGTTGTGATAGAGGGCATGATAGAAGCTTGAATGTATACGAAAAATCAGACCAAATCAAATAATCTTCCATTCTCCAACCACCACCCCAAGGGCTGGCAGTGGGGGTGGGGGCGTGGAATCTTTATAAACAGAGTAAGTGACTAGCACACAACCAGCTATTGTGATTAACAAACTACAGTCCACTCCCATGCTGTTGAGTTCTCCCTCCCTTTAGGAGATGCTGACTCCTTCATTATCTGGACACTTCCAGCTCATGGGTCTGGAATTCCAGGTCCAACAGGATGATGCCCAGAGAGAGGCAAGTGTTCCCTCCCCTTCCTCAGTTTGAGGCAGTGTTTCCACAGTTCCAAGGAACATTTGCATCTGAATGAACTGACATGTTACAACTGTAGATTTCCAGGCCACATCACAGACTTACTGAGCCAGAATCCCTGAGGATTTTGCCAGGAAACTTGCATTTTCAAATAAGCTCCATCTCTTGCACATTAAAGTTTGAAAACCAGTGGTCTAAGATTTTCCTTCTGAATTTCGGTTCTCGTTTTACTTCTTCCCTATTAAAAAGGATCGTTTACTCTCTTCTGTATTAAAATTACACCAAATAGCTACATGGTGATGGGATTGGGGGAAAAATCGGTGTACTATATAATGAATTAAATAGATTCCTCTTTATATATGAAGATGAACACACTATCTTAAAGCTACATTTGCCATTGCTTTTTTAGTAGTAATGACTAGCTTACCTATATTCAAGAGCAAGAACAACCTGTACAATTGCTCTTCTTCTCATACAGCTAAAAGGTAACTGGTCCATATAGAGATTTTATCTGATCTTGGCATTTCTCTAGCAGCACTGTGTACTAACTCTTGGGGTGCGCTGCCAAAAGCCCCTTGTCAAAGCACCTCAAAGCACCCATCCTTTGTTTGATCAGTGCTCAACTAAACTTTGCACTTGGCCAGAAGCTTTTTCTTTTTACAATGTGGCTGACTGAATCCACTACTAAGAAAAAAATTGCAACCTCATGTCAAAAGTCCAATGTGGCAGCATACAAAGGAGAGGTCAAGAATGTGTACAAGAGTTTAGAGAGAATTTTTCCAAAATGTGCATAGTTATTGCTGGTAGAAAAGGAAAGGTAAATCCCAAAAAGTAAAAGGATATATTAATAAAAACAGACTTGAAAATGAATACCAAAATGTAGTAGCATAGCAAAAATATTGACCAGGTCTTTCTTGGTAAAAAAGTAAGAATGATTACTCTTAAGTAATAATTTTATATTATTTTATATCTATATTTATTTATATTTTATATTTGTATTTATATTATTTTATATTTATATTATATAATAATGACTTTTAAGTAATAAATTTTAAGGGGCATCAATGAGGAAGGTAGAGGCTGAAACCAAGCTGGCACTCAAGGTCACCTAGGAAGGACTGATATTTCAATAATTACCATTTCTTTTGGAGACTGATTGAGTTCATCTTAATTTTACCAGGGCTGACACTCATATGTCTGCAAAAATTGAAGTGCTTCACAGTTTGCTGATAAGCAATAATTAACCAGCAACTCAGTTTTCACATTCCACTGTCCATCTTGGGTAACTGCCAGTTGAGTTTCCTAGCCAGGGTTTACCCATGTGCACTTGCTGGTCTGCATTTATTGATCCTGAGGGTACTTCTGTCCTCACTTGTTCATATAAGAGGCTTCTTGGCTGAGGTAGAAGGTTGCTGATCCACCACTTCTGCTGGCCAGACTATTGTCTGGATTCCTGATATCTTGCCAGGCTTTTGAGGTGGCAAGCAACAGAAATGATTTAGACTAACCCAATGATCAAAAAGGCATTTGTTGGAATGACATGGGGGCAGCACATAGAAATTGAAGAAAAGTTAAATAAACAAAACTCAGAAAAGAACAGCCCCAGGGCTGTTGTGAGAATCAAGGTACAAGAACCAACAGAAAGTTTTTGCAAGGGACTGCTGTCAGGATGAATAAACTCCTTGCACTCTTGGTTGAAGATTTAAATTCCTGGGAGAGGGCACTTGACTGGCTTGGCTTAGGTCGTGTGTCCAATCTGTTGACTAAGGGACTGACAAACAGGGAGGAGAGGGTGGTTCTTTCAAGTGAAATTGACATGCTACCACCAGAAGTAGGAAAGAATACTTGTCAGGGAAAAACAGCAGACATCCACGTCATTCTGCTTTCTGCTGTCCCATGGCTTCCATATGCCTGCCTGTTGACCTTGGACATACTATCTTATCTTGGTTTGGAGTCTTTTTAGCCAAGTTTGGTAACCCCACCAAGTCTGAGTCAATCTTCTATCTGTATGCCCCCTAATACCTGGTCTGACCTAAAGTCTTAAGTCAAATGCAATTCCAATGAGCCGTCTGATTTGTATTTTCCTCATTCCCATCTACCCTTTGCTCTGGATTCTGGTTCTGGTCTGCGCTGCTCCTTGGGACTTTTACATATCCCTGAGCACCATTTCTATTCTTTTTTAATTGCCAATTTTAAAAATTGGAATGAATCATCCCTTAAATTTATTCTAACTCATAGCGAGTTCCTCCTCCTCTTGGAGGCCCCAAAGTGAGTGTGGGAGGTCATCTCTTGTGGGACATGATTTCCTATGGTGGCCCTGAAGAACGTAATCATCTTCAATTTGCTTATAGAGTGAGGAACTACCATTCTGATTCTAGAAACAAAATGTACTATCCTTCTTTATTTTGAATAAACAGGAAAATTAGAGGCCAAAAAGAGCTTAGGACAACACAGAGCAGCCCACTCTATTTAGATCAGTTCAATGATTGATCCAATGGAAAAAGCATAGCAGTTTCACATGTAAAAACAAGTCTGACTTTGGGAAGGCTTCTCTCACTGTTGTTTTGTGAAGGTGAACTTTATTAAAACAGACTCCTAAGTAAATCATTTACAGTATGTTAGTTAGTAGAGGTTAGAGTAATTGGCATTACTCTTCTGGTTTTATATCAGAATATATTAAACACGTTGCAAATGTTAATTTGTGTAAATAAATAATTCTTGAACTGGATATATGTGTGATAGCTCAAGAGGGGTTTGACTGATGTTTTCTTTCAACAGAGGCAGATTAAAATTGTTAACATTTTTCCCCAATACAAAATTGTGGGTGTTAAGGCCTTTATTGCAAATCTGTTTTTTCTCCACTATATTTGCTTCTGAGATAGTGATACAGCTATTATATAATCTAATGAGATTATAATACACTGTAATGTTTATCAAGCTACTGCTCAACTTGATATAAGGAAGTCAATTTAGTTTTAATTTTGATACATGGTTTAAGCCATATCAGCCTTTAAGAAACCTAGAAAAAATCTAATAAATTTTATGCACAAACATCCCCTACTAGGAGGTCACTAAAATGAATGAGAGAATCAGGAGGGGATGGGATGAGTATAGTGGCCTAGAAAAGAGGAAATTGCTCTTTGATGCATTGACTCAAAATTCTCTTCCAATGAGTGAATGATCTTGAGCCAGTTTACGTTTTCTATGGTGTTCACCAATGGGAGGGCTCTGAACCCACCTCATTTCAGATTCATAGCTGTCGTCAGTGGGTGGAGGGGCACAGAAGTGGTGAACTGATTGAGGCTGGAGTCTTTAAGCCTAGCGAACATTTGGCTGACTTCTGGCCTATAACAAGGAAAATAACTGGTAAAGTCCATATTTATTTGTGGCCAAGATATTCCTTTGGTTTATTTTTGGTCAGAGCTGAGACAAGTCAATGGGGAATCAGTGAGTTATTCTAGAAGTAATGCTGTGAAAATTGGCTATTTGGGGGAAGTTTTAAAATTTAGATCTTCAGTTTGTGGGAAAGCATATTTTAGATTAAATAAGAAAAGTTAGTTATATATAAAAATGTTCATTCTAGTTATATTTACAAGAGAGAATTTAGGGTGATCTTATTTATTTTTTTTTTGACCATTAGTATTAAAACTGCATCTACTATTTGACAAGAACTTGCAGTATAAAAAAATTATACCCATTACTCTAATTAATAATTCTACTATATGTTATTAAAAAATCAGATATGTCGGCAAAACTCATCATTGCCTTGTTAAAAATATAAAAACTTTAGGTTAAATTATGGTATATAAACATCATAGAATATTTTGCATTCATTTTAAGGGATATTTACTTATGTTAGAAAATATAATACCAGAAAAGCAGAATACATAGTACCCTATGTCATATGATCTCATTTTTATACAAATATACAAAATATTCTCACTGGTTATCCCCAGGTTCTAATATGAGGAGTTATTTTTGTTTTATTGTTTTTTTACTTTTATCTATATATCTCAAATACTCACAAATGATATGTATTACATGTATAGTTAGGGAAAAAAGATCTGCTACAAAGAAGAGTTACTCTCAATCTAATAATTAGTTGCAGTGGCTTCATTTTGAAACTTCACAAGAGTTCATCCTCTGAAGGATATTTCAAGAGTTTCCATAAAGGAGTGCATCACACTTAAGTGCTCAGTAAATGTGCACAAAATGAATTTACATTGCCAACCCCGATGCAGCCGACTACCTATTAATGGAATTTGAAGGAGGCTGTGTACCAAAGTTGGTTGTTCCATGCCTTCTTTTTTAGATACATGTCAAAGAGTTCTATATTTTAAAGATAATAATATTAATATTAAATGTTACCCAGAAATGTCTCTTTATCTCTATTAACAGGTGCTTTCGTTGAGGTATCTGGTAAAGTCACCGTTAAGAGTGATGAAATTGCTGGCTGTGTTTTAGCATCAGTATTTACCCAGGATGGCGTAAGGTAAATACTCTGTTCATTTTTTAATCGGGATAGTCCTAAGGGAGGATGCCATTTCTGCTGATGTTTCAAATAATGTTATTAGAAAATACCAGCAACAAAGAATGCACTGAATAATATTTTTGAAAACAAGAAACTCCTTAATGCATTCCAGGAAGTTGATACTAGGTCACAAAATAAAAAGAGAATTAAATGAGTATAAGAAACATTTGGACTATTGCTTTTCTGATATTGAATCTCATTCCTGTCTCAGTAATACTTGGCATCTGTGGAATGCTTGACTGTGTGCAAAATATGCGATTGTATTATTTCAGGAGATAGGAGGGGAAGATTTTATGTGCCACATTTTGTGATTCAGGAAACAGAATCTGAATCTGAATTTGAGTGGCCTTGGAATTTTAGTGACTTGCCCCAAATGGTCACAACAGTGTCTTTCTTCTGGACCATGATGAAGGGCTCTTACTGCTGCCGGGCACTGCCTCTATTAGATCCCAGGGTGCCTCAGATGTCCTTGCCTGCATGACTGCCCTTGTAGGGTGTGGGGATGCGGCTCATTCAGGTCACATGGGCTCTGAATGTTCCGTCTCTGAAAGGCCTGAGCAGGTCACAGCGAGTAGAAGCTCTGAACAGTTTCGTGGGCACAGTCCCAGGCACAGACAGTACTCAATAAATCCAACCTCACTCTTCTGCCTTTCTGCAGCAATTAGAGAGCACTGGCACCTGCATGGGACATGCAGTCTTGCTTCCAATCAGTTGGAACTTCACCTCATAAGATTTCAGAGGTTGCACTGGTCTCAGTTTTTATTGCTTTTTGGAAGGGATTGCTGATCTGCTTTTGCCTAAGATGGCAAAATGAGAATCTAGTCCATGTCTGCAAGCCTGGAAGCACTGCTACTAATTGCTGACCAGGGCTTGAGCTGAGGCATATACTAGAAGACGGTAAAAGCACCACCCAATAACTCTACTTGTTGCTTTCTGAATTCATTACCAACATTTTTAAACACTTTACTTTGAAGATAAACTATGTTTTCAAGCCACTGAAATCTTACTATAATGCTGTCTGGCTCCGTTGAACTTACACATTTGCTTAATATAATGCCTACAAGTTCAGTACATTTACCAATCTTATGCCTCCTCTCAACTCCACTCAAAGTTTGCTTTTCCATATTAACCTTGTTAGAGCATGCATAGTTTTACTATTACTCTGCACACGTATCTGAGCCCCTCACTTGGTGGCATACTCCATGAAGACAGAAGGGACCTCATGAGTTTTATCTCCCTTTGTTCCCAGCACATAGCACTGTACCCATCACATAGTAAGATACGGTAAAGTATTTGCTGCATTGTTGAATGAATGAATGAATGAAGCATTCAATATTTTGTCCCAAAATAACGTTTTATTCTTCTGTCAAAGGATTAAAGAACTAATTCTTTATTGACTTTTTAGTTTTGGTATCTAATAAAATACCAAGTGTGATGTTAAGAGCTAGAACCACAAAGATGGATGAGATGCGACAGCTGTCTTTAAGGAATTGATAAAGGGAAGCAAGGTGGATGTAGGTTAAACTGTTTTTAGATTGCAGAGTCAGGTATTGATGCTTTTTTTTTTTTTAAAGACTGAGTCTCAATCTGTCGCCAGGCTGGTGTGCAGTGACATGATCTCAGCTCACTGAAACCTCTGCCTTCTGGGTTCAAGCGAATCTCCTGCCTCAGCCTCCTGAGTAGTTGGGACTACAGGTGCAAGCCACCATGCCCAGCTAATTTTTATATTTTTAGTAGAGACGGGGTTTCACCATGTTGGCCAGGATGGTCTTGATCTATTGACCTTGTGATCTGCCCACCATGGCCTCCCAAAGTGCTGGGATTAAAGGTGTAAGCCACCATGCCTGGTCAATTGATGATTTTTTTAAATGTCATGAGGCAGTCATCGCTGACAAAGTATTTTAAAATTCAAATTTATCTCACATATTACTTAATTACTTAAATGGTAAATACAGTGGCACCTGACGGTCATTTTTAATTATCTGGGAAGTTTTTGGTTGGAAAGGGTTCTGGTCAGGCATGGTAACTCATGCCTATAAACCTAGCACTTTGGGAGGCTGAGGCCGGCCAATCACTTGAGCCCAGGAGTTCAAGACTAGCCTGGGAAAAATGGAGAAACCTCTAGTCTACAAAAAATACAAAAATTAGCCAGGTGTGGTGGCATTCATCTATAGTTCCAGCTATTTGGAAGGCTGAGGAGGGAGGATTGCTTGAGTCCTGGAGGTTGAGGCTGCAGTGAGCCAAGATAGCACCACTGTACACTAGCCTGGGCCTCGGAGTGAGGTGAAGCTGTGTCTCAAAATAATAATAATGATGATAATTTTTTTAAAAAAGGAAAAGGCTCTACTAAATATCCTTATAACCAGAAATCCCAATTATAAGCCTACTTTTTCCACTACCTTGATGAATATCACTAGATCAGTCTCTCAGCTATAAGTCAAGAATGACACCCAGCACCTTGGGAGGCCAAGGTGGGTGGATCACCTGAGGTTGGTAGTTCAACACCAGCCTGGCCAACATGGTGAAACCCAGTCTCTACTAAAAAATACAAACAAAATTAGCTGGAAGTGGTGGTGTGTGCCTGTAATCCCAGCTACTCGGGAGGCTGAAGCACAAGAATTGCTCGAACATAAAAGACAGAGGTTGTAGTGAGCCGAGATGGTACCACTGGACTCCAGCCTGGGTGACAGAGTGAGAGACTCCATCTCAAAAAAGAAAGAAAGAAAGAAAAGAAAAGCACTACCTTATCATCTAAATTAGACATTTGGTAAGAAAGCATCTGCATACATAATCATTTAAAATATAATTTTAATAAATGTCAGATTGTATGGAACCCTTTATATACTATACACAAATTTCTTTTCTTTTTTTTTTGAGACAAGGTCTCACTCTGCTGCTCAGGCTGGAGTGCAGTGATGTGCTCTTGGCTCACTGCAGCCTCCACTCTGCTTGCTCAAGTCAGCCTCTGACCTCAGCCTCTTGAGTAGCTGGGACTATAGGCACATGCTACCATGCACAGCTAATTTTTAAATTTTTGGTAGAGAGGTCTCATTATATTACCCAAGTTGATCTTGAACATCCTGGCCTCCCAAAGTGCTGAGATTCCAGCTGTGAGTCACCACGCCCAGCCCAATTTTCTTTTTCCTTCTTCACAATTTCATGATTGGAAGATTTATTCTTGCCATAGATCCTAGCAGCCTCAGCATGCAATTTTTTCCTTTTTTTATTAAGTTGAGAACTTCCGCTTTTTCATTTAAAGAATGCACTTTAGGGCTTTTCTTTGGCATATCCCAAAGGTCAACATTATAAGTCTTGCATTTGGGACCATTGTTAAGTAAAATAAGAGCTATTTGAACACAGGCATTGCGATACTGAGATAGTCACTCTGATAACCCAGAGGGTACTCAGTGACCTGTGGGCAGGGAGCATAGACAGTGTGGATCTGCTGGAAAAAGGGATGATTCATGCCCCGGTGGGATACAGCAGAACGGTGGGAGATTTCATCATGCTACTCAGAATGGTGCACAATTTAAAACTTATGAATCGTTTATTTCTGAAATTTTCTACTGAATATTTTGGAACCCATTGACTACAGGTAACTAAAACCTCAAATAGCAAAACAAGAGATAAGAGAGGACTACTGTATTTCTAAATACCAAATTGGAAATGACCAAAATGTTCAATAAGAGGGCATTACTTACATAACTTATGGTATCGATCTATAATAAAGTTCTCTATAGACTTTTAAAAATTATATTTAGAAAAATGAATTACACACAAAAAATTTCAACAGTCCGTTGTTAGGAGGATAAAGCAGAGTGGAAAAAAAAATATCTGGAAGGAAATAGACTAAAATGTTAACAGTAATCCTCTTTGGGTAATATGATTATAAATAGTTTTAATTTTTGTTTCTTTCATACTTGTAGACATTTTCCAAATTTTGTACAACACATATAACTTTTTTTTAAGCCAGCAAGCAAACTCTTTAGCTTTCTCAATATCATACATAAACAAACAGCATAAAATTATCCTACCATCCTGGTTCAACAAAGAAAATAACTTGCCCTGTTGCCTTGGGTCACTCCAGACAAACTTCGTCATTTGATACAAAGAAAGAATATTGAAGATTTTTCTACTTCCCACTTGTGCAACTTTTTTTTCCTTGAGAAGGTCATGTAACAACAAAAATATCCCGGTGGGAAAAAAAATCCAATGACCTGACTGTTTTGTCTACATAACGACAAATCTCTCAATGTTTCTAAATACACTTGAACTCATTTTTAAATGCTGGGATCACTTCTCTAAGAAACCAGTTTGGAGAGACAACCTAATTAACAAATGTGGATCTTAAAGATTAAAAATGGAAAATTCCTAACTTACCCTAAAACTACTGCTAGAAAAATAAAAGATTTTTATATGGCTTTGTTTCAAATTGCTCTGAAGCTTACAAACTTTAAAGTCATTATCTCACTGCAATCATTAATACCAAAATGCTGAGAATATAAAACATTCTTCAAATATACATGTGTATGCAAATTTATATGTACACAGTCATATCACACACATACAATACCAACCATGGTATGTGGAAATATTTATTTTTATACCCTAGGAAGAGTCAAGAAACATTTTTGATAGTCAGATATTATATGTACTAAGCACTAGAAGTGGGGTGGAGTTTTAACCTTCTATATGTACATAAATGATTATCAAATTAATGGTACCAAATCAATTAACTGGGACAGACTGGCAATTGCCATGTTGATCTAGACTGGCTCTCTTCCCCTCCTCTTCTGAGGAGCTCCTCACTTCTTCCATGTCCTTAATTGGATTTCATCTTTCTCTGTGTTAAAGTCCTCTCTGGCCTGGTCCTGTGTCAGCTGGGATAAGGGCTCTTTGGCCTAGCTTGGCATTCTTGCTCTGGGTTTCACAGCCACATTTGGCAAATTCACACCCAACTCAATGAGATTGAGGAGAGAGGGGCAGAGATATGTCTACAGGAATGAAAGAAGAATGTTTCTATAACACCATTTTATGTGTGGGCTCATCCCTGAACCACACTGTGAATTCATTACCAATATCTAGGGAATAGCACAAAAACACTGCATTATATCACTTTTGCTAAAATTTTGATTTGTTAAATGTAAACATTAAAATTATACTACAGACAGCCATGTAGAGGCTTGTGGACTTATCGTATCCTATTCCTCCAGCAACGCTCAGATCCTCAGTTAGCCTAACCACGACAGACCTGCTTCCTCTGTGGTACCCTGACTCCCCATGTCCCATCCCCCACCTCACCTGGAGCAAAATACTCAGCATATTCCTTCAGGGCAAGGAGTTCCCTTTGTGATCAGTAAATAAACTCAGCTTTTAAAATTTCATATTATTTCTTTATTTCAAAAGCTCTGTTGGCCTTGGTTATTTTATTCTATTTTATTTTTTGAGATGGAGTCTCACTCTGTTGCTCAAGCTGGAGTGCAGTGATGTGATCTTGGTTCACTGTAACTTTCAACGCCCAGGTTCAAGCAATTCTCCTGCCTCAGCCTCCTGAGTAGCTGGACCACAGGTGTGTATCACCATGCTCAGCTAATTTTGTATTTTTAGTAGAGACGGGGTTTCACCATTTTGGCAAAGCTAGTCTCAAATTCCTGACCTCAGGTGATCTACCCACCTTGGCCTCCCAAAGTACTGGGATTACAGGTGTAAGCCATCGCCCCTGGCCTGGTTTTATTATTTGAAAACCCAGGAGTGGTAAAATTGGAAGTTTCTGGCCTCTCTCCACTTCTGAGAGGCCCTGTCCGGGACTGCATCCCTCAGGGCTTCACAAGGTTGTCACCATGTCCAGCCTCAGTCTGCTTCCCTGACCATGGCTAAAAAGTCTCCTTCTCCATCACCACATCCGATCCTCTCCTGCAGCACCACAATCTGATGTTACACATTTGTTGGTTTACTGAGCTGCTGCTTTCTAACTCCATCATGGCTGGGGATTCAGACTGTTTTGTTTACCAATGAGTCTCCAGCACCTAGCCCAGTGCCTATGTCTTCTATCCTAGCATCTGGCATTGAATAGTAATGATAATAAAATAATAGTTGCTGAGCCGGGCACGGTGGCTCATGCCTGTAATCCAAGCACTTTGGGAGGCCAAGGCGGGCAGATCACTTCAAGTCAGGAGTTCGAGATCAGCCTGGCCAACATGGTGAGACCGTGTCTCTACTAAAAATACAAAAATTATCCAGGCATAGTGACAGGTGCCTATAATCCCAGCTACCTGGGAGGCTGAGGTAGGAGGATTGCTTGAATCTGGGAGGTGGAGGTTGCAGTGAGCAAGGATCTTGCCACTGCACTCCAGCCTGGGTGACAGAGCAAGACTCCATCTCAAAATAATAATAATTAACAATAATAATAATAGCCTCTAGACTATAAAAGCTGGATATGTATTCTGTACCAGGCACTATATGAAGCACTTTATCTGCTATAAATACATTGTCATCATTTTCAGATACAAAAATTAGCTGGGCTACATATGGCTACAGGTGCTGATAATGTGGCTCATCCGAATTAAAATAATCTGGAAGTAAGTACAAAATACACACCAGATCTTGAAGACTTAATAGGAAAAAAAAGTTTGTAAAAGATCTCATTAATATTTTCAACAGTAATTACCTATCAAAACAATATTATAGATGTGTT
This sequence comes from Plecturocebus donacophilus, assembly GCA_004027715.1. Lineage (NCBI taxonomy): Eukaryota > Metazoa > Chordata > Mammalia > Primates > Pitheciidae > Plecturocebus > Plecturocebus donacophilus. Next base: position 48,100 of record PVKP010016356.1, read on the forward strand.
GGTATAAATAAAACATATTAAAATTAATTTCATCCATCTTTATTTTTTTTTTGAGACAGAGTCTTGCTCTGTCACCAGGCGCCAGGCTGGAGTGCAGTGGCACAATCTCGGCTCACTGCAACCTTCGCCTCCTGGGTTCAAGCAATTCTCCTGCCTCAGCCTCCTGAGTAGCTAGGACTACAGGCACACGCCACCATGCCCAGCTAATTTTTG
>PVKP010016357.1:0-48328 GCA_004027715.1 Plecturocebus donacophilus
ATATATATATATATATATAGTATTATGCATTTATCATTTCTCTATGGTGAGAACATTCAAAAGCCTGTCTTCTAGCTATTTTGTAAAATGCAATACCCCACTGTTAACCATCATCACCCTACTGGGCGACACAACACCAGAACTTATTCCTACCTGATTGTAACTTTATACCAGTTGACCAACATTTCCCCATCCTGGAAGAAGTATAATTTAAACACTGAATAAAATAAAAGATGAAACAAAACAAACAAGACAAAACTCAAATTTCCTTTGTGAGGTCACAGAGAATGTCTAAACATTACCAAGGGAGCACGTCGGGAGTAGATCAGTATGTCTGATTGTGTGACATAGCTTTTGAATGAAGAAAGCAAATTAGGAGAAACACCTAATGTAGATGACGGGGTGGTGGATACAGCAAACCACCATGGCACGTGCATATCTTTGTAATAAACCTGCACATTCTGCACATGTACCCTGGCACTTAAAGTATAATAAAAAATACACAGATAAAAAATTAAAAGAAGAAAGCAAATCAAAACTGTAAAAACTTTGTTCTAAATATACATTCGGTCACACAGAAACTTTTCATTTCCAAATCACTTGCCTATATAAATTGCAGTAAGTATTTTTCTGGTGCTTAGTAAATGCTTACACCCAAGAAATCTTGTCCTTTGAAAGCGTATGCTACTTGTGGACAGCAGATGAATTTATTTCTAAGCTTAACTAATTTGGAAGAAACTGAAATATTTAGAAAAATGGATTCTTTGGGATAATTTTATTTCATGAGAGTATTAGAAACAGTCTTTCTATGGTGATAAATATAGCAAATTTACAGGCAAAAATACTCAGTAATTAGAAAAACATGAATAACAGATTCATCAAATTTTTAACAGGTATTATCTAGGATCTGTATTTCAAAATATAATAAAGATTAAAAGATACTGTATCAATCATATTTGGACTTACAGCCTTTATATATTCCTATTCTGAGTTACACTATTTTAAATATAAATTTCAATCATTTTTCCTATTTTTTTGTTGATAGACACATCTCAAGTTACATCAACATTGTGAAAAATAAACTTTAAAACCTGAAATATTTCAGAATTTATTAGCTGTTTTATTATGAGGGTGAGTAGAATAAACAGAAAATAGGATGTTACTTTTAAATATTCACCTTACTTTATTCTACCTTTATGAAAGCATAAAGTCAACTATTCTTACTTTGTGAAAACATAGTCATCAAAACTCAGAAGTTTCTTAGAGGCTCTGCAGCACAGAAGCACTGTAATGGTGGCATTCTCACCACTTTGATCATAAAGATGGTATAGTGTGGTGTGTATATCATGTAGATTGATAGGATTATATTTATCGTGTTTAAAGTAACAGAGAATTCAGAGTACTCCTACTCAATATTTTTTTCATAACATATATTTTTATTAGGTAGTGCATTTAAGTATTTGGACATTTGTGAAGTTCCTCTGAACAAACATGTAAAATGTAGTTTATAAAAATCCTTTCAGCTTAAGTGTAAGAATACTACATTCTGTTTTATTCTTTATAAGTAAATAGACTTGAATATATTGAAGACTCTTTTTGTATAACAGAGAAATGTTCAAAGAAGATTGATTTCCCTACTTTTATGATTTTATATATCTCCATGTTTATATGCATTTTTATGGTTAATTTATTTTTTCAATATTTTTTCAAAGGTACAATCCAAATTGTAACTTTAGAAAAAAATCTTAATGAAATAAATTTAGACTATTTTTCAAATGCACCTTTATTAAAGTTTTTCTCCCATTAGACTATCTTTAAAATAGTTCAGTGAAAAATGTCTGTTTTCCATTATGCTATTTATAATTGCTGACATGGTTTGCATTTATATATTATGTTCATTTATTTTTATTGATAATTATTAGTTAACAATAATATTTTAGTGATCAATATATTTAAAAGTTCTACAAAATACTTGTACTTTATTTCCTAAAGTATGTAGAGTGTCTCGTACTTTAAATATGTTGAATCATTTGTATCATTTAAAAACAAAACCAAAATCATTATTTTTAAGGAAATATCCTGTGGGATTGATGCAACTCTTTTTTATTTTTATCTTTTTACTTACTTATTTTTTTGAGATGGAGTTTTGCTCTTGTCGCCCAGGCTGGAGTGTAATGGTGCGATCTCAGCTCACTGCAATCTCCTCCTCCAGGGTTCAAGCGATTCTCCCGCCTCAGCCTCCTGAGTAGCTGGGAATACAGAGGCGCACCATCATGCCCAGATAATTTTTGTACTTTTAGTAGAGAGGGGGTTTCACCATGTTGGCCAGGCTGGTCTTTAACTCCTGACCTCAGATGATCCTCCTGCCTCAGCCTCCCAAAGTGCTGGGATTACAGGCTTGAGCCACCATGTCTGGATGTTGCAACTCTTATGTGTGGTGATAAAAGGCCATAATTCAAAGAAGCAGCACAGGAAACAACTACAGATATTTGTAGTTTTATTAGGTGCTTCGATCAATCCCAAGTATTCAGATATTACAGTCTCTAATTTATACATTAGGAGCCATATAACCAAAGAACAAAATATAATACACTTGAAAATGATATATAAAATGAAAAATGCACAGTCCATCTGCACATTCACTAAGGCACTAATGTGGAAAATAGGTGACAGATTGACAAATGTCCTACATAGCATTAGATTACCAAATTTTCTCCTACACCTTCATCCCTGTATCTTCCTAATGCTGATTTTTTTCAGTATACTCAGAAATATAGATATATATATATATATATATAGAATATAAATAGGAGCATAATGCTATACCGTTCTGCAATAGTAGTCTATTATAATTTAAGTGCCTGAAAAAAGTGCTCATCCAGTTATTCATTGATGACTACAGAGACTGAAACATTATTTGAAAAGATCAGAGTCATCTATGTCATGAAGTACTAAAACAGCTCATTAAGTGAGAAAAACAAATAAAATAATAGGTGTTTGGCTAATGTAAACTTATGATATAATTAAAAGGTACATTGCGTTTAATAGTTTGTATTCTTATCACTGAAGACATGTTAATTTGAAAATCTTCCTAATTGCTTAAGAGTAGGTAGTGCAATATCGTGAAAACAAAAAATGGATAATGAGGCCAGGTGCGGTGGCTCACGCCTGTAATCCCAGCTCTTTGGAAGGCTGAGGTGGGTGGATCACAAGGTCAGGAGTTCGAGACCAGCCTGACCAACATGGTGAAACCCAGTTTCTACTAAAACTACAAAATTAACTGGGCATGGTGGTACGCACCTGTAATCACAACTACTCAGGAGGCTGAGGCTCAGGAGGCTGAGGCAGGAGAATCCCTTGAACCTGGGAGGTGGAGGTTGCAGTGAGCCAAGATCATGCAACTGCAGTCCAACCTTGGTGACAGAGCAAGACTCAAATAAATAAAAAATAAAATAAAATAAAATATGGATATTTCTGGAATTTGATTTACTCATCTATAAAATGAATATTAGGCTGAAAAAGCCCCATGGGTTTTATCAGCAACTATTATGTATAATGTTCTGTGTGAGTCACTTGCATTTCTAGGCATCAATCTATGATCCTAAATTTAGTGTGAGTTCATGTGCATTGTAGGTATGTATCTGGAAGGACCTTAGAGATGGTCTAAAGATGAAGACAAACACTGTTCATAAACACTATTAATGAGATCTTTTGAGAACACTAAATAGAGAACACATTAAATTACATTCCCATTTTACATAATTATAACTAATTATAGTTATTAGACTAATGATCTTAGTCATCAAGAACAATGTAATTGTCATAAAGGTTAAAAAACATAACAAATCGACATCGTTCTATTATAGTTCTTTCATAACTCCCTGGATATCAATTTTCAATTTTCTTCATGGGCTTTTCTTTTTCAAATTACCCTTTAAATGGGAGAGTTTGTTTTACTTCCAATTCCTCCCTAAAGTAACATTCTTGGCCTTTTCACTTCTAATACTTCAGATTCCACTTACATGATCTCATGAACAACAAAAGTTTACCAGAAATACACTAACCATTTTTAAATTCACATCTCAATCCTAAACCTCTGGATTTATCCTTTTAAACTTTCTCCCACTCCCAGCAACTTCTATTCAAGTATATTCAAAATAGTAACGCACTCTTACCACCAGACCTCTCCTTTACCAGTTAATTTTTAGAAAAGCTAGCACCTTCCCAAGACTGCAGTGTGGATTCTTAGATTTTTCTCACATTCGCATTACCAATCAATATCCACATAATCATGAAAAGCTGATGATTCTACATCCCTCTCTTGCGTGTTTTAGATGTATCTTTCTTTTTATGAGCTTTTACACTAATTTCATAATCTAACTCCTGTTCTCACTTGTCCCTGCTCCCAACTTTGCACAGATTTAGTAATACTTCCTCTCTGATCTTTGTGAAATGATGAGATATAATCCAGAAATCTTGGTTAGATTGGAATATTAAAATCTTTTTTTAATAGAAACATGGCATCTACAAAACAACAAAATCTATGTGAGGAGGTTGCAACGTAGGCATTCCAGCAGTAACCTAGCTAACTCATTTACATGCCATTTCTTAGAAATTTTTGGCGCTCTCTGTCTTGTTATTCAGCAGATTTTGAGATTTTCTTCATTTAGCTTAGAGTTTGCAGAGCAACTTTAACAATCATTTTGTTTTGAATCCTTGAATAGTTACGAGGTTCTTTAAAGCTGACACATTATTTTACACAACTTCCTTTCACTTTCTACATTTATAATAAAAATTTGATTCAAAAATATCTATCATTATTGAATTATCAGTGAATGCTTGGTCTTGTACTTGTGAATAATTTTGCCTCTCAATTTATTCTGAAAAATTCTCAGAAAAACATAATTATGTATTTATATTAGACCTTTCTCAAAATGTTCTTTAAAAAATAAACAAAAAAGCAATTGACAAATCACCCAGTGAGTGGCTATAAGTAGGTTCTGAAATTTCTTTGCAGAAGAAATTTCACTGCATAAGTAAGATGACTTTTAATTAATTTCAGTAAAAACATTATTGAAGTATATATTCCACCCTGTAACTATGCTGGGTAAAGGTTTTTCTTTTATTATTAACTCTAGGACTCTAATAACTTTCTAAATAAGAATAGAGATTTAGAGAATCTAAATGTCAAAATTTAACTTGAAATAAAAATTGTTTCTGCAACTAATAGATTTTGAAGATATAGTTAGCAGATAATTAATGTATATTAGTGCCCTTTTTGAGCCTGTATCTATGTTGCCTAAACTTTCCATCTCATTATCTCTCTCTTCAGTTCTGAGGTGTTATTTTTTATCTTACTATTTATTATATATGGGCAAATTGATGGTCACAAAGGTTAAGTCTTTGGCCATTAGTCTTAAAAATCATATGGCTCAGAAAGCCTTAAGTACAGTGTGTATGATTCTAAAGTCCATAGATTTTTTGCAATGCTGCAGATTACATTGTTCACTTAAGCAATTAATATGTGTTTTTATTCATTAAAATGATCATTATTTCAACTTTGTAGATGCAAAATAGATTCAAATTATTCAAATAGAGTAAAATGCTTAGTTTCACAGCAACATTGATGATATGAAGAGTTCTCAAATACTCTTTGCCCCTCTACCCATAAACATGTATTACTTCTACCGTTATCACTGTAATCTATCGGAGTGGTATATTTGTTAAAACAGATAAACCTACATTGACACATCATTATCACCCAAAGTCCATAGTTATGTAAATGTTCAGCTTGGTGATGTACACCTACAGGTTTGAACAAATGTATAATAATTGTAGCTGTGATTATCATATCTTACAGATCCCTGTTGATGCCTAAAAAGTCCTCTGTAATGTGCCTTTTTATTTATCACTCTCCTAATTCCTGGAAACCACTGATATTTTTATGTTTCTAAAGTTTGTCTTTTCTAGAATATCATATAGTTGGAGTCGTACAGTATGTAGCCTTTTCGGAGTAGTTTTGAAAAGTTAGTATATGCATTTAAGTTTCTTCCTTGTCTTTTCATGACTTGATAACTTATTGCCTGGACGTATCACAGTTTATCCATTCACCTCTTGAAGAACATCTTGGTTGTCATCTTAGTAGATTTATGTTGCTATAATAGAATGCCTGAGGCTGAGTAACTTATTTAAAAAATAAATTTATTTGGTTCATGATTCCAGGGGCTGTGAAGTTCAAGATTAGCAGCTACATCTGGTGAGTGCCTCATGAGGCTTCAATTCATAGCAGAAAACAGATTGGTCCATATAAAGAGATCGCACATGGCAAGAGAGGAAGCAAGAAAAACTGAAGAAGCCAGACTCTTTAGCAACCTGTTCATTAGGGGACTAAATTATTTTCACAAGAGTGAGATGTCATTCACTCCTGTGGGGGGAGATTAATCTATTCATTTGGGATCTGCTTCTATGACTTAAATAACTTCCAATAACCCCACTCCCCAACAGTGCCACAGCAGATCAAATTTCAATGAGTTTTGGTGGCCACAAACCACATCCAAACCATAGCAATTGCTTAAAAGTTTCAGCAATTATGAATAAAGTTGCTATAAACATTCACTTTTAGGGTTTTTACTGTGGACATGTTTTCAACTCCTGTTTATAAACCAAGGAGCACAAATGCTGGATCATATGGTAAAAGTATGTTTAATCCTATAAGAAACTACTAAAGTGTCTTCGAAAGTGGCTGTAGAATTTTGCATTCCATCATCAATGAATGAGTCTTTGTTGCTTCTCATCCTTGCCAGCATTTGGTGTTGTCAATGTTCTACATTTCGAACATTTGAATAGATATGTAGTGATATCTCATTGCAGTTCTAATTATCCTTTTCTGATGACATATGATTTCTAGCATATATTCATGTGCTTATGCAGCCTTTTTAGTTGGACTTCTTTAACTTAGTAGTATGCTGTTATAATTTGAAAGTTTGCTCCCTCCAAAATTCATGTTGCAATGTAGCAGCACTGAAAAATGGGGGCCTTTAAGAGGTGAAAGAGTCATGAGGGCTCTGCTCTCATTAATTCATTCATAGATTAATAAATTGATGGGTTAGTGGAATAATGAGTTATCATGGGATTAGTTTTAGTGGCTTTATGAGAAGAGGAAGAGAGACATTAGCTGAGCATGCTTAGCCCTCTTACCACATGACACTCTGTACCATCTCAAGACTCTGTTGAGGGTCCTTAGCAGTAAGGACACCCTCACCAGAGGTTGTCCCTTGACTTCAGACCTTTCAGCTTCCATAACTAAAAGAAATAAAGTCATTTCTTCTTATAAATTACCTAATTTTAATAACTATGTGATAAGCAACAGAAAATGGACTAAGACAAAATCTTAAGCTTCTTCCATGTATTTTCATGGCTCATTTGTTTTCGTCACTGAATAATAGTCCATTGTCTGAGTTTGATGGTTTCTTTCTCCATTCACTTACTGAAGGACAGCTTGCTTGCCCTCAAGCTTTGAAAATTATGAATAAAGCTTATATAAACATTCACCTTTAGGTCTGTATGGACACAAATTTTCAACGTTTGGGGGTAAATAACAAACTGCAGTTACTACGTTGTAAGATAAGATTATGTTCAGTTTTGGAAGAAATCACCAAATGTCTTCCAATATGACAGTGCTATTCTGAATTTCCACCAGCAATAAATAGGAGTTTTCACTGGACCCATTTTTGTCAGCATTTGGCATTGTCAGTCTTCTGAGTTTTGGCTATTCTATTAGATGTTTGAAGATAGCTGATTGATGTTTTAATTTGGCTTCTCCTGATGACATACGTTGTAGAGCATCTTTTCACATGCTTATTTGCCATTACTATGTATTTTGAGGAGGTGTTTCATAAGGTTTTTAACCCATGTTTAAATTGGATTCTTTGTTTATTGTTGAATTTTAAGACTTATTTTATTTTATTTTATTTTGAGACAGAGTCTAACTTTGTCACCCAGGCTGGCGTGCACTGGCATGATCTTGGCTCACTGCAGCCTCAAATTCCTGGGCATAAGTAATCCTCCCACCTCAGCCCCACAAAACAGTTGGGACTACAGGCATGTGCCATACTGGGCTAATTTTTATATAATTTTTGTAGAGACCAGGCTTTACCATGTTGCCCAGGCTGGTCTTGAACTCTTGAGGTCAAGCAATCAACCTACCTTAGTCTCCCTAAGTGCCGGGATTACAGATGTAAGCCACCACACCCAGCCAAGTATTCCTTTTATAATTTGGATTAGAGTCCTTCAGTAGATGAATCTTTGGCAAGTCTTATTTTCTGTTGTGTGGCTTGTCTTTTCATTCTCTTCACATTGTCATGCACAGAGCAGAAGTTTTTCATTTTAATTTAGTTCACCTCATCAATTATTTCTTTCATGGCTTATGCCTTAGTTGTCATAATGTAAAAAGTCTTCACCATTCCAGGAAGTCATCACTGCCATTTTCTCCTACATTATCTTTTAGGAGTTTCATAGTTTTGCATTTTACATTTGGGTCTATGTTCCATTTTGAATTAATATTAAGAAGTGTGTAAGGTCTGCATCTGAATTTGTTTATTTTTTTCCTGTGAATGTTTAGTTGTTCCACCATTTGTTGAAAGCACTATCTTTTCTCTATTATATAGCCTTTGTTCCTTTGTCAAAGATAAATTGATTCTATTTACGTAAGTATATTTCTGGGCTCTTTTTTTCTGCTTCATTGATCTATCTGTCAGTTATTTCTCTAATACTACTGTAATAACCAAGCAAGTTAGAAGGAATGCGCCACCCACTGAGTTCCAAATTAAGCGTCCTTTATTAATTAGCCAGTGACTGAGAGGAGGTCACATCTCTCAGATGGCTAATGCTCAAAGTTCTCTCGGCCCCAAGGAAGGGGTTTGATTTCTCTTTATACCTTGATTTAGGTAGGGAAGAGGGTACTTAGCTGAAGTGGAATTTTACAGAAGCAGAACAGATGAGTTAGCTAGTAACCAGGGGGAAAGAGGTTCCCAGGATTGTTTATTGCTAAGGGTATTTCCAAACAATCCACAAGGGAGGATTCAAAGAGAGTTATATACAATAGCAGGTGTGCTTGCTAAGCAAGATGCAGTTACACTGGTTATATGGTAGGATAAACACAGAGTCAGCGTGACATAAGCACAGCGTCAGTGTGGCCCAGTTATGCACCCAGAGGGGCTGTGGTAGTCAGGGGGAAGCCAGGTTGGAATTTACAGCTAAGATGGAGTCAGTGATGCTAGCCCAGTGTAGGTTATTACATTACAGTGTCTTATTTACTTTAGTTTTATAGTAAGTCTTGAGGTTGGGAAGTGTGTCATCCCTCAATCTTTTTTCCCTTTCAGCATTTTGCTGGCTGTTTTGAATCTTTTGTTTCTTCAGTAAGAGGTGAAAAAGGAGAGGTCGTAAACATCTTTTGTCTTTTTCCTGATTTTATTGGAAAAGATTCTGTTTTCTCACCATTAAGTATGATGTGTGCGTGTGTGTGTGTGTTTTTGTAGATATTTATTAAGCTGAGAAGGTTCTTCTCTTTTTCTGATTTGCTGAGAGTCAGTAATAATTGTTCTTTTGTCAAATTCTTTTTCTGGATCTATTGATATAATCAAGCAATTTTTCTCCCTTAGCCTGTTGATGTGATCAATTATGTTAGTTGATTTTTCAATACTGTACCAGGCTTGTATACCTGATATAAATATCAATCATCATGTATAATTTTTAATTTACATTGTTGGGTTCTACTTGTTAATGTTTGGTTAAAATTTCTGCATCTATGTTCTGGAGTGACAGCCATCTGTAATTTTATTTTCATGTAATGTCTTAGTCTAGCTTGAGTATTAAGGTGATGTCTCATAGAAGAAATTCATAATCTCTCAGAAGTAATTTATCTCTTCGAAGAAATTGTACATAATTCACATAATTTCTTCTAGTATTAAATGACATGTAGCAGAATTCACCAGTGAATTGATTTGGGTCTTGTGCTTTCTGTTTTGGAATGTTACTAATTCTTGTTTCAATTTATTCAATATATGTAATGTTTATTTCATCTCTTGTGAGTTTTGTTAGCTTGTGTCTTCACAGAAATTGTTTTATTACCCTGTAGTTATAAAATTTGTGGGCATAGAATAGTACATAATATCGTATTCCTTTATTTTGTTTTTAATGTCCATGGGACCTGTAGTAATGTTCTTTTTAAATTGACAAATAAAAATATATATATTTTAAGTTATAAATCTTGTGGTTTTTATATATGTATGCATTATGAAATGGCTAAGTCAAGCTTATTAACCTGTGTATTACCTCACATACTTTTTTTTTGTGGTGACAGCATTTGCAATCTATCTTTTAGATAGATTTAGATAACATAAATGTTCAAGTATACAGTATATTGCTGTTATCTGTAGTCACCATGCTATACAATAGAATTTTTGAAATTATTCTTCCCATTTAACTAAAATTTTGTGTTCTATGACAAATGTATTCCCCTGATCCACGCTCCTTCTCCTGTGAACCCCTATTTATTAATAACTCTCTGTTTCTATGAGTTTAACATTTTAGATTCCACATTTAAGTGGTATCACGTGGTATTTGTCTTTCTGTGCCTGGTTTATTTAACTTAATATAATAATATTCTTCAGGCTTATGTTGTCACAAATGACAGGATTTCCTATTTTTTTAAAGGCTGAATAGCACTCCATTGTGTGTGTGTGTGTGTGTTTGCATGTATGTCACATTTTCTTTAATCATTTATCTATTGATCGGCACTTACATTGATCCTTATCTTCTTGATTATTGTGAATAACACTTCAAAAAACATGAAAGTGTTGATACCTCTTTGACATATGAATTTCATACGGATATCCAATAGTGGGATTGCTAGAGAATTTCATAGTTTTATTTCTAATTTTAAATTTTTGAAGGCTCTCCATTCTCCTTTGCTTTCCACAGTTGTACATATTTATTTTCCTACATTTCAAGTATTTATCTGTTCCTTTTTCATTTTCTTCTTCCCTGGTGTACACTATACATATATTATATCCTTTGTAGTTGCCCTAAAGTTCTTGGATGTATTGCTATGGGTTTTTTTTTTTTCATTCTTTTATCCTTGCATTCCAGTTTTGAATTTTCTGTTGGGATATCTTTAACCTCAGAATTTCAGTCTACAAATAAGTCCACCAAATTCATTCTTCATTTCTGTTGCAGTGTTTGTGATGTCTAGCATTTTTAAAATTATTGCTTAGAATTTTCATCTCTCCACTTACATTGTTTATCTGTTCTTGCATGCAGTCTATTTTATCCATTGGAGCCCTCAGGCTTATTAATTGTAGCTGTTTCATGTTACAAGTTTGATAATTCCAACATCCCTATCATATCAGGGTCTGGTTCTTTCATTTGTTCTGTTTCTGTAAATTGTGTGTTTTTGCCTTTTAGTATGTCTTTTTTAATGTTTCTTGATAGCCAATCATGATATACTGAGTAAAATAAACTATTCTAAATAGAGCTGTTACAATGTGATGATAAGATATGGTGTGGAGAAGAGGGCAGGAAAGAAAAGTATTCTACATTTCCATGATTAGGGCTCAGTGTTTCAGCAATTCTCTGCCTCTAGACTGTGAACTTCATAAGTGCTTCTCAGTCACCCTCTCCTCATTAGTGGGACAGGATGAAGGGAGCTGGAGTTGTATATGTTTTTCTCCTATGTAGAAGGCTAGAGAGGGCTGGAACTGAGTTATTTCCCTCCCTCCAAATGAAAGGCTAGAAACAGCTGCATTTCAATATTTTCCTTCTCTCAGGTCAGTTAGGCTTAGTAAACCCCAGCAGGCAGAGCTCTAATTCAATAGTTTTTCTTCCAGAGGCCAGACTTCATTAAGAAGAGTAGAATGCTCTGGATTATTTCAAAACAGCTTTTTTTCCCTTTCTTCTGCTGGAAGCATGAAGGAGATTGTCTGATATTCACTGTGAGAATATGGTAAATCTCTAAAAGGTAAAACTCATACCACTCTCAGGGCCCGTGGTGACTGGTTTTCCCCGGAGATTTTATCTCTCAGGCTTGTCCACACTGAACTGATTGCAATTCATCAATCACAGTTTAGGTTCCCCTACCAAGTCACTGGTTCTCACAGAGGTTTCTATTTGTAGGTTTCTGCTCTGGGAAGTTGTGATTCTCTATATTTGCCTGTGTGTCTTCCCAATTTAAGAGGCATTGATTTGTCCTGTGAACTTACTTCTCTTGTAGATTAAGAAGAGCTCATTTTTTTCAGGCTTTCTTTTCTTTTTAATTTCTTATGGATTAGGATGGAATAGTAACTCCCAACATCCTCACATGCTGAACCAGAAATGAGAACTCTGTGATACAGTTTTCATGGTATAACTAATGAATATTTCTGCTCTATGTTCTTTTACTCATCTCTTAATACCAGATTTCCTAGTTGATTTAATTAAAATGAGACATTCATGTGTATATAATTTGTATTAAAGATACACTGTTAAGAAAAAATGAATTAAGTATGCGGTAACATACCACTGAAAAGTTAATTAGATATGCAAATAAAAATTGCTAAGCATTTATAGTTGAATTGGATTTCAAGCTAAGAATTTCTCTATCATTTATTGGTATTATAAGTAAAGTTAATATAATAATTATCAACTTCACAATTTTTCTACTCTATGTAAATATATTCTTCTGAAAATACAGAAAAGCTATTTTTTAATTTCATGAATTCTTGAGACTAACATATAAAAGCAAGAAAAACAGCTAACTTATTTTAGTGTTTGCTCAATATGAGATAATGTTTTAAGCATTTTAAAGGTATTACATATTTTAATTTCAATAACCACATCACCATTATCATGTTCATTTTGTAGAAGTGAGCATTGAAGCAGACATTCACAAATTTTTTCCAGCTGAAAAACTGTTGGGTTAGATTCCAGACTTCTATTTTGCACTCCAAATCAATCATACCCAAATCGTAGTCCCTGGCAGTAAAAGCATCACCTGTGACCTGATAGAAGTGTAGACTTTCAGCTCCCTGCCAGAACTGCACAATCAGAATATGCATTTTAGGAAGAAGTACTTCTCTACATCATAAAGTACTCCACTACATTTTGGTAGTAGTAGTTGTAGTTATCGTTATATTTATGGACTCTGATGCACAGATTGTGATCATATTCTTTCATTTACAATAGAAGGGGTTTCATCATTGACACAATATAGCATGTATTAGGTTGGTGCAAAAGTAATAGCAGTTTTTACCATTGAAAGTAATGGCAAAACCTGATTACTTTTGCACCAACCTACTATATAATAAACTCCTCCCATCTAATATTAGAACTGGCATCTTGACAATTATTTACATGTAAGTATATGGTCCTCTTTTTTTTCTTACCAGAGTCCCTGCCTGTCTCAGTACAGCTAACTTTCCTGTTTGTTTAAAGGTGAAGGTGTTAAAATAATAATGGAGTGTAATTCGTGGATATAAGAAATTAACTCTATTTAGAGTTAAATTTTGTCGACTCTTCTCTTTTCTCAATACATCAAATATTGTGTTTGTTTTAAAACATTCTAGTATTTCTTGCTATATCAGTAGGGTATTGATTAGAAGAGTTCCCAAATTATTTCATACAATATGGAATAAATAGTTTAACATTTAAAAAACTGAACTACACCTAAGAAGAAAAAAAGATAACGATGTAGAAAGAGTGGGAAAAAAAAGATATGTTATTTTAATGTGTATTAACTTTACAGAAAGAGTAGTTTCTTTACTATCAAATTGAAAGTTTTTATCATCTAGGGTTTAGGTACAATATGAGTGATTGTTTCCATGTTCCAAGTATGTTCATACTGTTAGCTAAGCATAGTACCAATCAGAACAATATCAGGGATTACTTCCAATTTGGTCCATTGTTAGCAAACCAGTAGAATTCACCAAAATTAGGTTTTCTAATTTGCGGTGAGATATCACATTCATGAAAAATAATTTTCCAAGAGAAAACAGCCTTTAATAATGAAAAATAAATAAATGTTATCTACAGCAACAGGATAATATACATTGAAGCATTCCTACTATTGTGGGTCTTGAACAGAGCTGTTATAGAAATCTCAGTGTCATAATTTGAAAAGCTCTACTGTTTTGATTCTTTCTACTTTAGCATTTAAAGGAGGTAAGATTACAACCAAATGAAATGAAAAAACTCACAGGAATTAAGCAAAAAAACAGATGTCCCAAATTGCTGAGAATTAAAGGAATTCAAATGATGCATACATCTAATATTAAACCGCTCAATATTTTGCTTTTACTTGAAATATATGGATTGGTAGATATATAAGACATAGAAGATAATTTCCTTAGTTTTTTATTGAACTTTTCATATATCATAATCCAAAGCAACCAATTAAAGTTAAATGATATTAACATTTTAAAATATTCACAATATTTAATGAGAGCCACTAGAAATAAATGAAGTCACTAAATATAGTAGGAATAGTTTTTAGTGTAGAACTAGAAGCAGTAGTGATTAGAGGCTCCCATCAAAAAAAAAAAAAAAAAAAAAACATAAGCATGTGAAGCCTTCACTGGCAACCAAAGTAGCCATCCAGGTTCTCTCATCAAAATTTACTAGAAGGTCGGATGGAGAGAAGAAGAGCAATGTGGTGTCCTGGCCCACCTGAGAGCCACACACAGGGAAGGGGAACCCCGTCCCTTCCTCCCTCAATCCCCGCCAAGGAAAGCAGTTAGCAAGCACTCTGTCCAGCCAGGGAAACTGTGCAACCCATGGATCATAAGATTCCACTCGTGAACCCACACCACTGGGGCCTAGTGTCCCAACCCCAAGACGTGCAGATGCTTACAGCCTCTCAGCTGGAATCTGCTTAAGTCTACCAAACTCCCAGGGGAGGGGTGACTAGCACCTGCTGTGGTTACCTGCTGTCTAAGCCTTTTGAGTTCCTTGGGGAAGTGGCAGCAGTCAGCACTAGGACCGCACTGCCTAACACGCTAAGCTCTTTGGGCAAGGGAAGGGCAGCACCCATTTCTATAGCTCCAGGCTGTGCCTTTCCCTTGCTAGAGCCAGGGAGGCTGGACGGCTTGGTCTCACGACTTGTTCCCCCATAGCCCAACATACGACCTGTGGCAGTCTGAGGCCAGAATGGCTCTTCAGGTCTAACTCTGACCCATCCTTCCTAAGTCTGTGGGACTTCCCTACAGGATCTCCAATAATTCCAGCCAGGGGATCAGAGACAGAATTCAGATCTCCCTGGGCCGGAGCCCCTAGGGGGAGGGGTGACCACAGTGTCTGTGAACCAGCAGACTTAGCCTCCCCTCCTGGTAATTCTGGGGAATCCAGGCAGCCCTGACAAGTGAGTCTCCTCCCAGTGAAACACACCCTCTTCACCAAGGGATAAAGTGCTTCATTAAATGGGTTCTGCCCCTCGTGCCACCCAACTGGGTGAGACCCTCCAACAGAGTTAGTCAACATCCTATACAGGAGCATTCCTACTGGCATCAGGTTGGTGCCCCTCAAGGTCAGAGGTCCCAGAAGAAGGAGCAGGCACCCATCTTTGCTGCTCTCCAGCCTCTTTAAGTGACATCTCCAGGCACAGGAGTGAATCAGATGAGTAGAGCCTGAAGTGAACCCCCAGCAAACAGCAGCAGCCCCACAGAAGAGGGACCTGACAATTGAAAGAAAAACCAACAAGCAGAAAGTAACAGCAACAGCATCAATAACAACAGAAAAAAGGCCCCCACAAAAACCCTCTGAGGGTCAGCAAGCTCAAAGACTAAGACTAGACAAACTCATGAAGATGAGAACGAATCAGTGAAAAAATGCTGAAAATCCAAAAGGCCAGAGTGCCTCTTCTCTTCCAACTATCACAGTTTTTCTCTATCAAGGGCGTAGAACTGTGTGGAGGATCAGATGGATGAATCAACAGAAGCAGTCTTCAGAAAATGGTAATAAAAAACTACGATGAGCTAAAGGAGGATGTTCTAAAACAATGTAAAGAAGCTAAGAACATTGATGAAAGGTTAGAGGAATTGCTAACTAGAATAACCAGTATATTGCAACATAAACAACCTAATGGAGCTGAAAAACAGCACGAGAACTTCTTGAAGCATACACAAGTATCAACAGCCAAATCAGCCGAGCGGAAGAAAGGATATCAGAGTTTGGAGGCCACCTTACTGAAATAAGACATGCAGACAAGAATAGAGAAAAAAGAATGAAAAGAAATGAACAACGCCTCCAGAAATATGGGACTTCATAAAAAGACCGAACCTACCAATGATTGGAATACCTGAAGGAGATGGGGAGAATGGAAACAAGCTGGAAAACACACTTCAGAATATCATCCAGGAGAACTTCCCCAGCCTAGCAAGACAGGCCAACATGCAAATTCAGAAAATACAGAGAACTCCATTAAGATATTCCACGAGAAGTCCAACCCCAAGACATATAATCATCAGATTCTCCAAGGTGAAAATGAAGGAAAAACTGTTGAGGGTAGTCAGAGAGAAAGGCCAGGGCACCTACAAAGGGAAGCCCATCAGACTAACAGTGGACCTCTCAGCAGAAACTTTACAAGCCAGAAGAGATTGGGGGGCAATATACAACATTCTTAAAGAAAAGAATTTCCAACCCATAATTTCATATCTCCAGCCAAACTAGCTTCATAAGTGAAGGAGAAATAAAATCCTTTCCAGACAACCAAATGTTGAGGGATTTAATTACCACCAGGCCTACCCTGCAAGAGCTCCTGAAAGAAACACTAAATATGGAAAGGAAAAAGTGGTACCAGCCACGGCAAAAACACATCAAAATATAAAGACCAATGACTGTACATAGAAACTGCATCAACTAGTATGCAAAATAACCAAATAGTATCATTATGACAGAATCAAATTCACACTTAACAATACTAACTTTAAATGTAAATAGGTCCCCGATTAAGAGACACAGACTTGCAAATTGGTTAAGGAATCAAGAACTATTGGTTTGTTTTATTCAGGAGACCCCTCTTACATGCAAAGATACACACAGTCTTAAAATAAAGGGATAGAGGAAAATATACCAAGCAAATGGAAAGGAAAAAAAGAAAAAGAAAAACAAAACAAAACAAAAAACCCATGGGCTGCAATCCTAGTCTCTGACAAAACAGACTTTAAACCAACTTTGGGAGGCTTAGATCGCCAGAACATGAGGTCAGGAGTTTGAGACCAGTCTGTCCAACAAGGTGAAACCCCATCTCTACTAAAAATTTTAAAAAGTAAAAAAAAATTTAGCTGGGCAGGGTGGCAAACTCCTATAATCCCAGCTACTTGAGAGGCTGAGGCAGAATCACTTGAACCTGGGTGTTGGAGATTGCAGTGAGCCTGGGCGCAACAGAGCAAGATGTCATATAAAAAAAAAAGATTAGAAAAGATAAAGAAGGGCATGGGCATTAGGACATTACATAATGATAAAGGGAGCAATACAAAGAGAAGAGCTAACCATTCTAAATATATATGCACGCAACACAGGAGAACCCAGATTCATAAAACAAGTTCTTAGAGACCTAAAAAGAGACTTAGACTCACACACTGTAATAGTGGGAGACTTTAACACCCTTACTGTCAGTATTAGACAGAGCAATGAAACAGAAAATTAATCATTATATTCAGGACTTGAACTCAGCTGTGGATCAAGCAGCCCTAGTAGACGTCTGCAGAATTCTCTACCCTAAATCAACACAATATACATTCTACTCAGTGGCAAATGGCACTTATTCTAAAATCGACCACATAATTGGAAGTAAAACGCTTCTCAGTAAATGCAAAATAACTGAAATCATAACAGTCTCTCAGACCACAGTGCAATCAAATTAGGTCTCAGGATTGAAAACCTTACTCAAAACCACACAATTTCATGGAAATTGAACCGCCTGCTCCTGAATGACTCCTGGGAAAGTAATAAAACTAAGGTAGAAATCAAGAAAGTCCTTGAAACCAATGAGAACAAAGAGACAGTGTACCAGAATCTTTGGGACATAGCTAAAGGACTGTTAAGAGGGAAATTTAGCACTAAATGCTCACATCAGAAAGCTAGAAAGATCTCGAATTGACACCCTAACATCACAATTAAAATAACTAGAGAAGCAAGAACAACTAATCTGAAAGACAGCAGAAGACAAGAAATAACTAAGATCAGAAATGAATTGAAAGAGATAGAGACACCAAAAACTCTCCAAAACACCACCAAATACAGGAGGTAGTTTTTTGAAAAAGTTAACCAAATAGATAGACCACTAGCTAGACTAACAAAGAAGAAAGAGAGATGAGAATCAAAGAGACATAATAAAAAATGACAAAGGGGATATCACCACTGATCCCACAGAAATACAAACTACCATCAGAGAATACTATAAATGCCTCTATGCAAATAAACTAGAAAATCTAGAAGAAATTGGTAAATTCCTGGATCCATACACCCTACTAAGACTAACCCAGAAAGAAGTTGAATTCCTGAATAGACCAATAACAAGCTCTGAAATTGAGGCAGTATATAATAGCCTACCAAACACAAAAATCTCAGGACCAGACAGATTCACAGCTGAATCCTATCAGAAATACAAAGAGGAGCTGGTAACATTCCTTCTGAAACTATTCCAAATAATAGAAAAAGAGGAACTCCTCCTTAACTCATTTTATGAAGCCAACATGATGCTTATTCAAAAACTGGGAAGAGACGCAACAGAAAAAGAAATCTCTAGGTCAATATTACTGATGAAGATTGCTGGGAAAATCCTCAATAAAATACTGGCAAACTGAATCCAGCAGCACATCAAATAACTTATTCACCACAATCAAGTTATCTGAATCCCTAGGATGCAAGATTGATTCAACATACACAAATCAATACATGTAATCCATCACATAAACAGAACCAAAGACAAAAGCACATGATTATCTCAATAGATGCAGTAAAGGTCTTTGAGAAATTTCAACATGCCTTCATGTCAAAAACTCTCAGTAAAGTAGGTATTGATGGAACATTTCTCAAAATAATGAGAGCTATTTATGACAGACACACAGCCAATATAGTGAATAGGCAAAAGCTGGAAGCATTCCCTTTGAAAATTCATACAAGACAAGGATGCCCTCTTTCACCACTCCTGTTCAACATAATATTGGAAGTTCTGACCAGGACAATCAGACAATATAAAAAAATAAAGAGTTTTCAAATAGGAAGAGAGGAAATTAAGATGTCTCTATTTGCAGATAAGTTGATTTTATATTTAGAAAACCCCATCATCTCAGCCCCTAAACTTCTTGAACTAAGAAACAACTTCAGCAAAGCCTCAGGGTACAAAATTCAAGTCCAAAAATTACAAGTATTTCTTTATACCAAACAACAGGGAAGCAGAGAGCCAAATCATGAATGAATTCCCATTCACAATCACTACAAAGAGAATAAAGTACTTAGAAATACAGCTAACAAGGAATATGAAGGACCTTTCTTCAAGGAAAACTACGAAACACTGCTCAAGGAAATAAGAGACAACACAAACAAATGGAAAAGTATTTTATTCTCATGGTAGGAAGACTCATTGTGAAAATGGCTATACTGCCCAAAGAAATTTATAGATTCAATGCTATTTGCATCAAACTACCATTGATATTTCTCACAGAATTAGAAAAAAATGACTTCAAATTTTACATGGAATCAAAGAAGACCCATTGTAGCATATAGGTAAGACAATGCTAAGCAAAAAGAACAAAGCTGGAGGCATCTTGCTACCTGACTTCAAACTATACTACAAGGCTACAGTATCCAAAACAGCATGGTACTGGTACCAAAACAGACATCTAGACCAATGGAGCAGAACAGAGGAACAGAGACCTCAGAAATTATACCACAAATCTACAACTATCTGATCTTTGACAAAAACTGAAAAAAACTAGCATCTGGAAAAGGATCTTCTATTCAGTAAATGGTGCTGGCAAAACTGACTAGCCATACCTAGAAAACTGAAACTGGACTCCTTCCTTACACTTTCTACAAAAAATAACTCAAGATGGATTAAAGACCCAAACCATAAAAACCTTAAAAGAAAACCTAATACCATTCAGGACATAGGCATGGGCAAAGCCTTCATTACAAAAACACCAAAAGCAATTGCAATGACAAATGAGATCTAATTACACTAAAGAGCTTCTGCACAAGAGAAACTATTATCGGAGTGAACAGACAACCTATAGAATGGGAGAAAGTTTTTGTAATATACCCATCTGACAAAGATCTAATATCCAGAATTTACAAGGAACTTAAATATATTTACAAGGAAAAAAAAGCATTAAAAAGTCAACAAGGATATGAACAGACACTCCTCAAAGGAAGACATTTATGTGGCCTACAAACATATGAAAAAATGCTCAACATAATAGATCATCAGAGAAACGCATATCAAAACCACCATGATATACCAGTCAGAGTGGAGATTATTAAAAAGTCAGGAAACAATAGATACTGATGAGGATGTGGAGAAATAAGAACACTTTTACACTGTTGGTGGGAATGTAAATTAGTTCAACCATTGTGGAAGACAATGTGGTGATTCCTCAAGGATCTAGAACCAGAAATACCATTTGACCCAGCAATCCCATTACTGGGTATATACCCAAAGGATTATAAATCATTCTACTATAAAGACACATGTACAAGTATATTTACTGCAGCATTATTTACAATAGCCAAAACTTGGAACCAACCCACATGCCCATCAATGATAAACAGGATAAAGAAAATGTTGTACATATACACCATGGAATACTATTCAGCCATAAAAAGGAATGAGATCATGCCCTTTGCAGGGACATGGATGAAGCTGGAAGCCATCATTCTAGGCAAACTAACACAGGAACAGAAAACCAAACACTGCATGTTCTCACTCATAAGTGAGAGGTGAACATTGAGAACATGTGGACACAGAGAGAGGAAAAACGCACACCAGTGCCTGTTTGGGGTGGATATGAGGGGAAGGAACTTAGAGGACAGGTCAACAGGTGCAGCAAGCCACTGTGGTACATATATACCTATAACAAACCTGCACGTTCTGCACATGTATCCCTTTTTTTAAGAAGAAAATAATTTTTAGTGTAATCAAATATGCATAGCAGAAAATGTACCACTATAACCATTTTTAAATGTACAATTCTCTGGCAGTAAGTACGTTTACATTGTTGTACAATCATCACCATTATCCAGTATTAACATTCATAGTCATATATCAGAAAAACTGTGAGAAAAATTTTGGTAGTATCATGAAGTTGGGCCGAGTGTCATATAATCTTTCCCTCTTAATACATAACTCACTATTTATGTCCTATTATGGGCTTATTTAAGGATATTAGTTGTCATTGTTATGTTTGTGAAAAGAACATTAGTCCTAGTATCAGAAAAGCTAGCATACAGCCATAACTCTACTATGCATGAGGACATGTTTAAGCTTGGCTATCATAACTACAGTTAAAAAAAATGAGTAATCCAAATCTGTCTGCTTACTGGCTGATGGACAATTCAGACTCATTCACACAGCTGACCCACACTCCCATCTCTCTCACATTCCAATATACTCTCTTTTACTTAGTGTTTACATTGAGACAAAAATGTAAAGCAAGCTGAACAAACAAGCAAAAATGAAAACAAAACAAAAAATAAGTGTGCCTGTTTTGCTACCAGAGTTGTCCACTCTGATTTATTTCGTGATACCTAAGTCAAAACATATGTTAGGCAAAATTAAGTAGCTTATTTACACTAAATCCTATGCTGCAAAACTGTATTGCAGAAAGAATGCTCTATCCTCACTGTATAATATTTGCTTTAAATCAAGCAAACATGTAAATCCTAGGAGTCATCCAAAGGACAAGCTAATTTTACTATAAATTGGTTCAACATTAATCAGAAGTATTTATCAAACTCCTCAAATACTATGAAATTAAAATGCAGTTAGATGTTTTTCTAGTTTAACATGTGAATATTGTTTAATATATTACTTCACTAATTTGTCATATCTTTGAGCATCTGTGAAAATAATTCAAAATAATATATAAGAGAATGATGGTGTTTTATTTTATAAATATTTTTTCTTTGTTAATCAAGCTTTATTCTTTTGATCAGTAGTAGCGTTTGTCACTTTCCCTAAGCTTTCAAAGTAACTTAGAAGTATGATAGACTGGATAAAGGAAATGTGGGGCATAACACCTTGAAATACTATGCATCCATAAAAAGGAATGAGATTATGCCCTTTGGAGAGACATGGATGGAGCTGGAAGCCATTATCCTCAGCAAACTAATGCAGAAACACAAAACCAAACACCATATGCTCTTACTTATAAGTGGGAATGGAACAATGAGAACACATGGTCACAGGAGGGGAGCAACACACACTAGCGTTTGCTGAGAGACAGGGGCAAGGACACCATCAGAATATATAACTAATGCATGCTGGGCTTAATACCTAGGTTTTGGGTTGATAGATGCAGCAAATCACCATGGCACACATTTATCTAGGTAACAAACCTGCACATCCTGGACTTAAAATATATAATACACTGTTGAAACATTCTATCACTCATTGATATATTTGAATTAAATTGTCTTCTACATTTATCAAAGTTTTGGTATTCATTGTAATAGGTAGTGTTTTATTATAAAGACATACATATTTTCACAACTGCGGGCATATTTACTGAATGTCTTTTTTTAAATCACAAAGCCATGGGTTCATGTCTAGGTTTAGTAATAAGAATAAGAATAATGGTGTTAGAATTCTGAACATGAAGTCTCATAATTATGTACTTATGTGAAAATGTTATAAAAACTATGAAAATATTTCTCTTCTAAAATTATAAATCTATATCCAATAATATGATTTTTAATTTTACAATTAGAAACTGGATAAGTTTTATTTGTCTGTATCTCATAGTTGCCAATTTTATTTATTGAGAAAATAGTATGTATACACATATATTTTAAATATAAATATAACTAAAGCTAATTAAATTAGCTAATTTCTTTCTCACAAATATCTTTGGGGGTAAATATTATTACCTTCTCCAATTTACAGATGAGGAAATTTAAACATATAGAGTTTAAATAATTGGGATTAAATCTCAACATAATAAATCGTGGAGATTAAAATCACATCTTTCTTGATGATGATAAATCCATGAATGTGATGAACTGGCCGACTATCTTTATTGTGATAAGAAACATCTGTTGTCATTGAATTTGTAATTTTGTTGAAGATTTAAATAATGTACAAGTATCAGCAAAATAAGATATGTGTTATATGGCAGTCAACTCAACTCTTGACCGTTGTTAAAACTGTTGACTCCACTAACTGGAGAAGAAGCCACGGAATACTGGAAACTTAGCCCATCCTTGACTATCAGGTATGATTTAGACAGACAGAAAGAAGTAATCAAAGCATTTTCAATACAAGGAACATTTCCAAAACTATGCATAAAAAATCTGAATGAACATCCATTAGAAGACTCTGAAGATATACACCTGAAAGCATTTATATACTGAGAACTAGATGGAAAAGAAAGTTCCCCATGAAATATTATGATTTCGCAAGTTAATTGCTTCCATTTAAAAAATGCTGATAGGATTGAGTTATATGTCAGTTAGCAAAGTGCTAAGAATGAATTATATTTCAAATTTAGGGTTACTACATTCTC
The DNA here is from genome assembly GCA_004027715.1 of Plecturocebus donacophilus. NCBI lineage: Eukaryota > Metazoa > Chordata > Mammalia > Primates > Pitheciidae > Plecturocebus > Plecturocebus donacophilus. Next base: position 23,751 of record PVKP010016357.1, read on the forward strand.
TGAGGAGGGCAATTGACAGGCAATTGATGAAAGAGTGCATAATGAGTAGTATTTCCAAAGTAATATCAGATCAAAGGAAGTTTTCTGCTACACTTTTCATGCAACTCCATTACATCATATACCAGATGACTTACAAAAGTATGCTTTTTTTTTTTAAGTTATCTGATCCAATATCCTGGATGACCCCAATCATGAGGTATTGCCTGAGTTCTCAGCATTCATATATGACATAGCAGTATCCCAGATATCACCCCTGGCTTGGAATAAAATTCCTTAATATTTAACGGATATTAGTAATAGAACGTTTTGTGAACCCAAATAGCAATTATGGAACAATAAATGAATAAGTTATGTATGTATACCATTCTTAGTTACTCTCTTCCCTGGTCAAGTGATATGGATTAAATGAACATAGCTGCAGGTGTTTGGAGTCAGTGTCATTAACTCTTCCGCTAATAAGCTTTCCCATGGAGAAATAAATGGAAATGCAATTAATGATAAAATAAGAGTAAAAGTTTTTGGTTGTGTAGTTTCTCTGTAATTCTTCACCAGAAAGAACTCAAGCATTCCTGCTGGTGATTGCTCTTTAATTATTTCTTTTATATAAATATAAAAATATTGTATTTTTAAAGAATCCTGCCTTTGTATAGATGGAGTTTAAAAGCACTGTAGTATGGATTAGAATGAATACAGTTCGGGAAACTGGTAGTGATGTCCTTGCTTTACATGGGAGAGTTAAATATAATATTAGACTATCATATCCTAAATTTATGAGAAATCAGCTGATTCTCACAAAGAAAAAGCTGAAATTAGTGACTTGTCCCAAGGCACAGTCCCTGTGCCTCATATTTACAGGAAGATTCACAATATGGGAGAAAATATTATTTTCTTGTTTCTGTGACATCATCCACCCCTCACTCATTTCCTTAGGTGTGACTTAGTCTTCCTCTATATTCTCTGCAAGTCCATTCTCTTCCAGTTGGCCATTCGATGTGGATTTTCTGGTGTCTCAATATAAGACTCTCATTTTACTGTATGTTCTCTGTCTCTGCAATTTCATCCATAAAGTTACCATCACGTATATACCAATAATTTACAAATTCATAGAGCTCTGGCTCATACAAGCAAATTTGTCTCCTTGATGTTGTTTTAACAAGAAATCAATTACAAAATATTAAGACATGAATCTTACAAGCTTTCTCTAAAAATGTCCTTTTGTGATGATCTTTATTTGGAAAATGGCTTCAACATTCTTTCTGTTCTAAAGAGCAGTAAATCAGTATCATCACCGACTCTTCCATATTCAGTAAAACACCAGGTCCTACTGTCTTTGCTTTGTTTCCAAGGATAGGTACCCCTAAATGAAGAAACTGGATGCCAGTTTGTTTTATCTGGGAAGATAATGGAAGAAGTGATGATGTTGGGAGGAAGGAAGTAACCCCGAGAAGGGAGAAAAGCCAAAACTAGAAGTATTATCCGGGAGGTTACTGCTGCAAGCAACTGGCACTGAATTCCTCTGAGGAACTTCTGAAAGACTGCATAATGGACATCCTCAAATTATTACTCCTCAGTGAAGGAGGAAGAATCTGGGTATTTATATCCACCAGCCTCCTTTCATCTGTCCTTGGGTGAGGATTGCTCCTGGGACATTAACTAGCTCTTCTCACCTACTCTGCAAAGAGTCAGGGCACACTCCAACGGCGAGAGAACATTCTGAAGCCCAGGTATACGGGGTGCCCTCAGCATGTTTGAAACAGTCCAGGTCTCCTGCAGGTGGGATGAACAGATTCAAGCAGGGCACTGAAAGCATCTGCTACTTGGTCAGTTTTATGGGGAACTTCTCTCTGTTTCTACGTCTCCTCTCTCATCTAAGCTCTTATTTCCTCTTACTTGAACACTCAACTTATTTACCTGTATTCCCGCAGCAACCAGGGGGTCTTTCTCAAAACACATCTGTGATTATATAATTCCCCACTGTTGTAAAATCGTTTGGTAGATTTACCTTGTTCTTAGTGTTTCTAGAACAAAGAGCAAAAATTAAACTGTTCACTTGTAACAGTGTAACAGAAGGCTCTGCCCATTCTGGTTTCTGCAATTCCAATCTCTCTCTCTCTCTCTCTCTCTCTCTCTCTCTCTCTCTCTCTCTCTCTCTCTCTCTCTCTCTCTTCCTCTCTCTCTCTCTCCTCTGTCTTTACACTATTTCCCATGATTTTTATGTTCTAGTCATATCGGCCTTCATTTTTTAAAAATGACGCTCCAACTACAACATACACCATCTCATTCCAGGCTCTTGATTATAACATAGACTACTTTCTTTTTGTACTGCTGCCAATTTCCTTTCACAATGCATACTCTGCTTATAAATGAACTTGGCTAACTTATATGCCTCTCTGATCTTTAGTGTACATTTGACAACTGGGAATTATAATTCTGCATACATCGTACGTTTGCTGTGGGAATTGAATTTAATTTTTTTTTTTTTTTTTGTATAACTTACTTAGCACAGTGCCTGGCGTATAGACAGATGTCAATAAAGGTTAGCTATTTTAATCATCTTCCTCCCTATTTTAATCATCTTCCTCCTCTTCATCATGTCAGTATCCCACACATCTGTCTCCTCCTAACCAAACTAAATAGTTTCTTACGCCTTTTTTCATCTAATATTTTCAGCTACTGAGCGAAAAGTAAATAAAATCCCGTCTTACACAGCAAAACTTTAAAACAGAATAAAACTAATCATGTGTATGGAAGTAAATTTCCAAAATTGTTTGATTCTTTAACAACTGCAAAATGGAAATCTCTGGTGATCACATACTGGCATGATATCACCTAGTGTAAAAGCATTAGCTGCAAGGGAAACAAAAGATAAACAACAGATTTAATTGCACTCTGTTAAGTAGCACATTAGAACCCAGAAATATCTCAACAGTTCAAATAAAAATACTATAAAACAGTATGAATCTAATTAAGACTTGAAAACAAACTGAAAATTGACACTGTGTCAAAAAGCATCTTGTACTGAATTCAGCTTAAAGTTATTTATCCAATTAAATAAATAATCATTGGTGCATTGCAAAGAACAATATCTAAGACTTCGGTTTTTTGTTTTATTCTCTTTTTCTTTTTACAAAATATGTGAACCCAGCATTAATTCATTTTTATTATTATTTTTTTTTGCTTTCATATGTCAAGCCTCTGTTAAGCTCAAATAAGCCTAAATTTAGTGAGGATTACAGAGAAACTGCTTTTTATCCCGTTTTAAAATGTCAAATGCATTTTCTCCAATAGCATTTTATTAGCATAAATGTCTCTGCTCCTTTAGTTTTCCCTGATGTTTAGTTGTGTTTCAGTCTTTAATACAGAGTTCACAAGTTATAATAATTGGAGAAAAATAACATTCATGCCTATTACTTAGGAAGAAACAGCCTGAACAGATCTCTTAATTATGTTCTGTTTTTCCTGTTAACTTATATTGCAACATGAAAAATATATTCTCCCCAATGACTGTTAAGAATTACTTTGTATTTTAAGTATTTTTCCTTTTTTGTTGGTTTATATCATCTTTTACTAAGACGTTGTTCATTGAATACACATATTTATGAACATTTAATTACTTTTGAAAGAAAATTAATTAATATGGTATTAAATTCAAGACAAAATATTAGAATATTTTTTGCCATTTAAAATAGTATTTTTCTAAATTTTTGTGAACCTACACTGCCCTAAAATACTTTCTTCAAGTTGTTCAATTATGAATTATTATAAAATACAAAGATTATTAAAATATGATTCAATGAGGTACTAGACTTATAATGATTAGAGTTATACAAAAAATACTACTGCTGTTACTTTAAAGAAAACAAAAATAGATGAATCTGTTAAATTTTGTTACCTTGAACAACTTGGAAAATAATGTAATAATAATATGCTAAGCATAAAGTATCATTTTTTAAAACATTATATTTATAGTTTTGAATTAAACCTCAGTGCTAGAAGCTGTACTTCTAGAAGCTTCTGTTTTAAAATTTTGTACTTTTTCAGATTAGCTATGAATTCCTCATAGAGAAGAGTATCATTTTTTTTGTTTCAATGAACTGCATAATCTCCTCTCAGACTAACAAATCAAAACTCATATGTAATTATGCATTTATGATATTGCACCAACTTGTGGAATTGTCTCTCATTACATTTTCAAACAATATTTTTTCTGACATATTTAATTCCCATATGGCACTACAATTTTAACCATGCATTTAATTTCTACATAACTGCCATCAATATTTATATGGTTGAACTTTTATCCTATTATATGTTGTATAATCGCTACCATTAGTTCATTTCCCAAAGGTTTACTTTTCAGACTCGCATAGTGTTTCAATGTCATGTTATTTTGCAAAGCTCACTTTTTATGATGTGATATTTAATTCTGAGGTTTAACCCAGGCTAGTGATTAATGACAACCCATTAACATGTTTATTTAAAAATCACCTTTACATTTTTTAAGACACTTAATTATATCGTTCCAAAATTCTATTTCATTAATTCTTGCTTATGAGTAGTAATAGTTATTTTGCCTCAAGAGTAAGACATTATGTTACTACCTTTATATCTTTGTACTTCTCATCTTAAATGTAATCATGTTTACAAATTCTAAATAATTTTTCATAAAGTCAAATATTTTTAAATATAAATGATTTCATTACAACCAAATCTTTTGCTTTCTAGAATTTCTGGATAATTATATTAAACAAAAAAATCTATAATTTTGTATCAAATTTTAATTTTCCACCTATTTTTTTACAGTAAATTACTCATATGATCTTAATGTTATGCAACCTGATGAAAAGCATTTATAATTATATTTGCTGCTAGTGTACCACTATTCTATAAGAATTCAAATCCCTTTCCTCATTAAAATGTGAGTTTATGGATCCAATAATGACAGATTCTAATTTCCTTTCCAAATATCTTATAATGTATATTGCATGTTTTTGCTAGGACATATTACTCCTTTGCATTAGTATAAATGCTTTGGAAGATAGATTTTTTTGACAAAGTGCAATATTGAATACATAAATAGTTAATAGTGCACAATGTGCTATACCAATTGATTGAGCCAGAAGAAATGAATATACATGAAAAGAAATATGATTCATCCATTATCTTTCGAAATAACACAAAACTAAAATGTATTTACACTATGACAGTATTCTGAATCTCTGAATAATAAAACATAAGTACATTAAAAATTTTAACAAAATGTAATTATTGAATGCCAACAAAAAATAGTACAGTGCATAAATGAAGTATAACCTCTCTTCAAAAGCTTTAAATCTATAAAGATGTACTAATGGTTTATTTTTAAAGTTTACACTTTTAATGCAGTAGTGAAAATTATACTATCCATAATTTTCTACAAACATTACTCAAATAGGTCAGATGATTTGGAATTTAAAAGTCTACTTGATGGCTGGGGGCAGTGGCTCACGCCTATAATCCCAGCACTTTGGGAGGCCAAACTGGGCAGATCACCTGAGGTTGGGAGTTCGAGACCAGTCTGACCAACATGGAGAAACTCTGTCTCTACTAAAAATATTTAAAAAGTTAGCCAGTGTGGTGGCTCATGCCTGTAATCCCAGCTACTTGGAGGCTGAGGCAGAAGAATTGCTGGAACCTGGGAGGCAGAGGTTGCAGTGAGCCGAGATCATGTCATTGCACTTCAGCCTGGGCAACGAGAGTGAAACTCCGTCTCGAAAACAAAAACAGAAAGAAAAACAAAAACAAAAAAAATCTACTTGATAATTATATTCTCTTGACTATTCAAGTTTCATTAGAAAACTACTCTTTGTAATAGCATGTTTTATTTCTTGATTAAATCTACGTGTTTACATGCACATACAGGATACTTATATGTGTGATACACACACACACACACACACACACACACACACATTATTATATTTTGTGAAAATGGCCAATACTTCTCTAATGAAACTTGTTCTGCCTGAATTTTTTTTTTTTTAGCACTCTGTGAAGTCTGTATATTAACTCTGAGTTGAATAAATGGGCAGTGAAAGGAGATTCTTAATAATCACTTACAGTTTTGAAATGTTGGGCATTTCTGACTTCTATTTGACCCTGTCTTAAAGCAAAAGACCTAGAATAAGTTAGTTGAAAAGCAAATCTGTCTGTGTTACCCAGTCAGTCTATTATTATTTTAACATGCTATTGGACAATTTTATTTTAGAGTGTATGGCAGGTAGATTTCTGATATAATTCATCCCCTTGCATAATCCCCTGTCAAGTGTAAGCAGGACCTGTGAATATGACAGGATATCAGTCCTATGATTAGATTAGATTACATGGCAAAAGGTGTTTTACAGATGTAATTGATGTCACTAGTCAGTTGGCTTTGTATTATTAATTGAAAGAGAGATTATCCTGAGAAGAACTGACCTAATGTGGTGGTGAGTCTTTAAAAGAGACTCAAGGCGCAGACAAATTCAAAGTAAAAGAGATATTCCCCCAACAAGCAAACAAATATGTTGTGACCTGCCTTTGGAGGAGGCTATGTGGCAAGAAGCTAAGGGTGCCCTCTCGGTGCCAAGAGAAGTCCCTGGCCAACAGCCAGCAAGAAAATGGTACTTCTTTCCTACAAGGCATAAAACTGTGATAACCATTGAGTTTGGGAGAGGCCTGTGAACCTCAGATAAGATGACAGCTGTCACTGGCACTTTGATATCAGCCTATTGAGAACCTGAGCAGGGGACTCAGTTAACATGCACCCAGATTCCAGATCCAGAGCTGGCGAGATAATACATTTATGTTGTTTAAATTTGTAGTCATTTGTTATATAGCAACAGAAAATTAATACCCGATAAGAAAAGGAATACAGGGATTTAGAGAATATTAGGAAGACTGGTAAAACAAACAGAAAAAAAGTTGAAGCATAAGGTGTCTGTATTCATTTTTTTACCATTTGTGCTTATGTTTCCAAGCCATAAGTCCTATGTTTAGTCATTGTCCACTACTACATGTATTAGGAAGTTTTTAAGTGAAAGATTAATTTTGTATATTTATATTGGTATCATATCTGTGTTGTACCCAAGCGAGTTGGAAGGGAAGTGACACATTCTGAGTTCAATTGAGAGTCCTTTATTGCTGGCGACCAAGAGTCAGCTCATGCTCAAAAACCTCTCGGCCCTGAAGAAGGAGCTTAATTCTTTTTCATTCCTTGCTTAGAGAAGTGGGGATGGCAAAGCAGAATTTTACAGAAGTAGAAGTTAGTAGGAGGTAGCTGGTAACCAGGAGGCAGGAGGTTCCCAGGATTGTTGGTTACCGAGGGGTGTAGCATGAGAAACTTTCCGTACAATCAATCACCAAGGGGTGTAGGGTATTCACGATAGCAGGTAGACTCACCAAGCAGTATGTAGTTACAATGACTACGAAGTACTGGGTACAGTGTGACCCAGCTGTGCACCCAAAAAGAGAAATGGCGGAGGGAGAATCTAAGTTGGCTTACATGTAAGATGGAGTCTGTTAGGCTATCACGTCTATTTAGGCTATAAAATTATTTTATATGCACTAACACATCTTTGTTGTTTTCCATTTATATTTTTACGTATATGCCTAATACAGAAAGAATGGGCTAAATTTGGAGTATTATCCATGATGTAAATGGATTTTAATATTTTGTTATATGGCCATAAGTGCAATTATATAATAATATGTATATCTTGGTCAAAATATGACAGGTAAAAATTTGAATCATCTATCAGCCTCAAGTTCTTAAAACTTATAAGTACTATTGAAATATATCTGTCATAATAGAAACCATGAATATATAAACTGTTTAAGATTTCATGATATGCCCAGTGTTGAGTTCATTGACAGATGAGTTAGGCACTTATATTTTCATCATTCAAATATTAAGGGAATGCTAACTTTATAAAAACAGGAAATAACCTGCAAAGGTCAGTTTTACTTGTCAACTTGTTATCGTGTATTCCTCTGTTATTCAATCAAACATTAAGGTAAGCATAGCTGTGAAGGTATTTTGTAGATGTTATTAAAGTTTGTATTTAGTTAACTTTTAGTAAAGGAGCCTATCCCCACTGATCTGAGTGGTCTGATTCAGTTATAAAGCTTTATATATAAGAGGAAAACTGCAAAAGCAGTTCTCCCTGTGGACTGTAGCTTCAGCTTCTGCCTGAGAGTTCCAGGCTGCCCTTTCGGATGGCCTGCTCTATAAATTTCGAATTTGCTTAGCCATGCCTCACAATTTTGAATGCCACATCCTTGTGATAAATCATATCACTGACTCTGTTTTTCTGGTAGAACTCTGATACATACCTCTTTTCTTTACAAATTTATAGCAATAGCAAAGGAAACTTTCATGGATATAAAATCATTAGGTAAATACTTTTTAGGTTGTAAACATCATCAAAGCCATGACATTTTAAAAAATCCAACCAAACAAAAAATACTAGAAGACAAACACCTCTACTAGAGAGCAATGAGAATTTAGCAGCCCCAAAATTTTACTCTGAATTTTCTGAAGAAATAAATTAAGATGATATTCACATATTTTCATAACAAGCTTTCAAAATAAGTAGTACTCTACATGTATAGGATTATTCCTGAATTTATTTTCATTTTGGATTATGCATATGTATGATGCATATGTAAGACATTATGCAAAAAAGTTTTAAATGTTAAGAGGAATATGTGGGGCCTCTGAGATAGCATATACTTTCTTATGAGGGCAAGCTTTAAATGGCATTGAGGTCATTATCACTAGGGATTCAATCATTTCCAACAATCCTTTCAATAGGGAGGATTATGGGCTGACATCTCATTATTGAAGTAGTGAAACATGAATAATTTGTCCTACACTGATAGGAGATACTGAAACCCATATAGTTATGAGGTCATAGCTGTAAAGACTAAACTCTAAAAATATTACAAAAGAATAAAAATGGAAAAGAAATATTAATGAAAACTATGATTGTTTATACATCCCATTAAATTTACATATTTTCACTGTCTTTTGTTAAATACATATAGATATCAGATGTTATGAGAGAAAAAAAGCAAAAGATTTATGAGTTAATAGAATAATCATTCTTGAGACTGAAAATATCTGTATTCTTCTTTCTTTGGCTTTTCTTATGTAATATAATATGAAATAATAAAATGCAGAGTAATTGCATGTTCAACAAATGGAGCAAATTTGAGCACAGTATCAGAAGTGTGGCAGGATGAGAATATTGTACTTATTTTATAAATAATATTTACAAAGGAAATCTGGCTTTCCAAGCATATACGAAACTATCCATATTTAAAACAAAAACAATATAAAATTAGCTTAATAATGATTTTAGAGCAGTTGTTACAAAGAACCAATGTTATAATCTTATAACAAATTTACAAGTAGACTATGTGAATATCTCTGTCCACATTCTTAAAGAGAACAGAAAAGAGATGAAATAAAATTATTGTGTGTAAGCAACTGAAGGTATTCAGTGTTGTAGTGAAAATTAGCCTGTAGCAGAGAGCTGATTTTGCTATTTCACCCAAACTGTACCACTGCCATCAATATTGAAAATCTCATTTGTCAAAGAATTAAGGATACTCTCTAATTTCATTAAATAAACTTTGAGTTTTTGAAAATATGTTTTATTATTAAAAGAAAGCATTAGAAAATTACCAGCTAATCCTTTAATCTATCTTTTAACAAAAATAAAATAGAATAATAAAGACTAACATGAAACACAGAGACACTCACGGGTTATATAAAACCTCCAGGCCCATTTGTCCAGCTTTTTAAAATCTCTTATTGAAAGTGAAGGGCAAAAAAAAAATGTATTTAGTTGGTTTTCTCATAGGTAGACGTTGACTTTGAACAAAAATAGAACTTAAGAAAAAATAGATCTTAAAAAGGGGCTACATGTTTTTTACTGATAAAATACAAGCATAGAAATATCGTGTTTCTCTTAATGCTTTTGTATGCACTTTATATAATATTTTGTAATATTCTCTTAAAATTAAAATGACAATAGCAAATGAGTAACATAGGAATAGAGATGATAGAACTAAAATTGAGAATTTTTGATATAGAGCTTTTCAGAAATTTACGTGCTATAAATATATATGTATTTATATGCTATAATTGCAAATATTTATATGCCAAAACTATACATATGCATTTGTACATACATATAATTAAGAACATAATTTTTAAAAATGCTGATGTCCTTTCTTACAACGTTTTATTTTGAAAACTTATCTGAACATAAATAATTTCTCAAAAAATCACAATAAAATCATTTGTTTATTGAGTTCATGGTTTTAAAATGAATTTATTTTTTTAGAAACCAAAGTTGTCGTCCTCCATGGGCCTTGGTGAACCTTCCATTTTCCATCAGCCTTGGTGTACAGCATGAGAAAGAACAAAACTATTGCTTTTAGGACCTGGAGTGGTTGGTTAAGGGCAAGGTCATGTTTAAAGAAGCATCAGAATTCAGACTTAAGAATAACCCCTAATGTCATATGCAGATACTTTTTCAGTCACCCAAGTACATGTGTCCTCACCTCCTCGGGGCCACGCTGTTCTTGGCATCTTTCATGGCCACTGCCCTGCTCACACTGGTATATTCACTTCCCGTGGGGGCTCCATCTGAAGCCAGTGAAGAGGTGATTCCATTGTCTTTCTTAGAGTATTACGTGAAGCCCTACGCCAATTTGGGCTATTCCTTGTGGACCTTTTTCTAAGCATTGTCATGCACCAAAACCACCAAGAAAACATTCTCAGAACCAAGATGAAGGCCCTGCTGGTTGGAGATGCTCCTTGGCCAGCCTATTTGCTATGACCACTCAAGCATACATGGCGGATGATGCCTCCGCTTCCTCTCCAGTGGCTGCCACTCTCTACCAAGCCCTCCACTGGACCCACAACTGTCTACCAAGTCCTCCACTGGACCCCTCAATTTCCAATGATGAGGCCTAGGACTGGGGCTAGACTTGAGATGCTGGCATCCGGGTTCTCAGGTGTGTGTTTTTACTCGGTGTATAACTTCACATTAACTGCCTACACTTGTGGATGTCTTCCATTGCTTATAATAAAGCTCTTCATTTGCTAAAAAAAAAAAAAAAAAAAAAAAGTCCTTTTTGTGTGCCATGGTGGTTATGGAGGTCTGGTGAACTGGGTGCTTTCTTGGGACATCTGGAGATTTTTGGGCAGCATCTGGAGATTAATGCTTGCTACTTGGTGCATCTGATTTTGATCATCCTCTACAAAGAACTTCAGGAAACACTTACCCACTGCACTGACCACATGCTCTATCATTTACCTGGACACTGTCTGCTGACCTTCATCACTGACTGGCACTGATGCTATTCATAGGGAAACCACCCCCGGAACTGAAACAGCTCTTGGTGGGCCATGAGTTTTCTGGTTAAATGCCAGAAGAATGGATGGGTCTTTGTTGGTGGTGACAAGCAAACACCATGCGGCCTTGTTTATGTAATGAATGCTTGTGTTCCTGAGAAAGGGTGTGAATCTGATTTTGTGAAAGTTTTATATATACAAGTTCTTTGTATGTAATATGTGAAAGAGTTCTGAGTGTTTATGATATAAAAGAATTCTATGAAACATTTTTAGTAGCACAATAATCAACTTCCCTTGGGCCATTTTAGCAAAAAAAATAAAAAAAGTCTAGATTTCTTTTGGCTTGATCTGTGTTTGATTTTCTATATCAATGATCATAGGAAATGATCAAATGTAGTGAATTTAATGTAATTTGGATTCTGAAGCTCACTTGGGTTATGACATTTGCTTTTCTCTGTAGGCAGTATGCACTTTCATACAAAGTAATTGTTCACATGTTATTAGGGTATCTTTGTAGACTAATAACCTTATTCTAGAACCTCAGGATGGTGTGACCTGCTAGCATGCATAATTCATGGATTTGTCATTTTAGGCCTTTCAAATATCATCTTTTCTTCAAGATGGTCCTTGTTTTGGACTGAATTGTATTTCTGCCCCTCCCCTCTCCCCAGCCCAAAACACATTTGGAAGTTCTAATCTCCAGTGCATCAGAATTTGGCATTATTTGGAAACAGGGGTCTTTAGAGAGGTAGTTAAGTCAAATGAAGTCACTGGGGATGGAGACTCTAATCCAGTATGGCTGCTGTCCTTATAAAATGAGGAAATTTGGGGACAGAGACAGACAAGCACACAAAGAAGGTAATGTGAAAACACACGGGGAAAAGACGGTCATCTGCAAACCAAGGAATACCAAGGATTGCTGGCAAACTCCAGAAACTCAAGCAAGCAAGGAAGGAATCTCCCCTAGAACCATCCAAGAGAGCATGGCTCTTCAGGACCCCTTGATTTTGGACTTCTGGCCTCCAGAAATATGAGACAATAAATTTTTGTTATTTCTCTCCTTGTTTTTAAATTGTACTTTAGGTTCTGGTGTACATGTGCACATGATGCAGGATTGTTGCATAGGTACATACATAGTAAGGTGCTTTGCTGCCTCCATCCCCCCATCACCTATATCTGGCATTTCTCCCCATGTTATCTTTCCCCAACCTTCTCCCCAAGCTGTCCCCAACCTTCTCCCCAAGCTGTCCCCCCGAAACAGACCCCAGTGTGTGTGATGTTCCCCTCCCTGTGTCCATGTGTTCTCATTGTTCAACCCCACCTATGAATGAGAACATGGGGTGTTTGATTTTCAGTTCTTGTGTCAGATTACTGAGAATAATGGTTTCCAGATTCATCCATGTCCCTACAAAGAACATGAACTCATCCTTTTTTATGGCTGCATAGTATTCCATGGTGTGTATGTGTCACATTTTCTTTGTCTAGTCTATCAACAATGGGCATTTGTGTTGGTTCCAGGTTTTTGCTATTGCAAACAGTGCCGCAATGAACATACATTTGCGTGTGTCTTTATAGTAGAATTATTTCTAATTCTTTGGATATATACCTAGTAATGAGATTGCTGGGTCAAATGGAATTTCTAGTTACAGATCCTTGAGGAATCACCACACTGTCTTCCACAATGGTTGACAGAAACAAAGAAAAAGAAAGAAAGAAAGAAAGAGAGAGAGAAAGAAAGAAAAAAAGAAAGAAAGAAAGAAAAGAAAAAAGAAAAGAAAGAAAGGAAAGGAAGAAAAGGAAAGAAAGGGAGGAAAGAAAAGGAAGGAAAGAAGAGAAGAAAGGAAGGATGAAAGAAGGTAAGAAAAGATACTAAAAGAAAGTTGCTTCTCTCATGCCTGAAAATACAAATGATTTATTTATTTACTTGCTCTTATTTCTTCTCACTTGACATTAAATCACAAATAAAAGCATAGTCATGTTCTTATAGACATATGTAAGGACATAATGTTTTAAATACTGACTGGAATGAATATATATTTTGACATTGATACCAAAGGAATGTTAGTATCGTTTGATTTTCAATAATTAAGATGTTAGGCTTTTAGAACTTTCATGCACATTTCTTGGATAAATTCAAAATTAATAAGGTCATATGATTGCCATAAGAAAATCATAGCTAAAGTGATATAAAATGTGAGAGCCACAATTGATTTAATGACACGCTAAGAAATGAAGAACAAAACTGATATTCTCAATGTCTTGAACAAAAGTATAAATCCTTCTAATAGTAAAAGAAAACTGTTTTTACAAGAAGTTAAACCATCGTCAAGTTAAACAAGCACATAACCTATCTTGGTTCAGACCTTCGGAGAATGGACTGACGCCTGGAAGTGTGATGTGAATTGATAATGCAGAGACATTCTATACACACAGACAACTGGCTTCTCATCCTGCGAACTTCTCCAGGGCATAGTCAGAGCTAGTGACCTTACAGAGTAGGGTGACTAACAGTATGACAAAAGGTGACGCTGTCTACATTTTCTCTGTGGTTTCTCATTGTGATGGGGTCATTTTAAAGCTGACACCAATCTTTAACTCATATGTAATTCCATATTTAAAAAAAATAGCCCCAGTTATAGCACACTTAATAGTGATAATTCCACAGTACATTAATTATTATCTAGCATCTCTAAAATAAGTCACTGTAAGGGACTCTAGGTTTTTTCTTATGATATGAAACGAATCAGAGAAGAAAAGGTTATCATGGTGGTTCTGAGGCACTGCAAGTCCAGAAAGACAGAAGTCCTGAAGAGTTTAAGGATTTAACAAATTGGTCGCTCAACATCTTCGGAGGTAGAAAGGTTGTGCAGGTATCTAAGGGCAGAGAGAGACTGAAACAAATGAAAGAAGTGAGCCATAAAAGTAAGCTTTCTTCTCCTAGGGTACTTCTCCAACATGCAATTTTCTTAGCCCCATACCCTAGAGTAATTTGGAGACTGATGGTCCGAAACCACATTTTGAGAGACGTTCCTTTAAAAGCTCATTTTATTGTCTTTCAATCCAGCTTCCTCAGGGTATGGTGGTCATGTATTTAAATTTGTGCTTAAGAATATATTCAGTTTTAGATTCATAGCTCTCCCAACTGATTTTAAGATTTGATTTTTCCTTTTTATCTCGAAGGGCTTTTTATTTTCACTATAGTATCACTTACTATAAGACATCACTTACTATAAGACATCACTTATTATAAGACATCACTTACCGTGGATGTCTTTTAATGTTTTTCAGTACTCAATTGCAGTATAATGGACATGCAATAAATGGAACTTGGAAACCTGTGCCTACTCCTGTGAAGCTACTAAACACAGTATCACAAGTGAATAGAGAAATCACCATCCAAAGATTCCCTGGCCCCTTTGTAGTACCTACCACCTGCCCCACATGTGCCCAGACAGTTACTGATCTTGTGATTGTTAGTTTTTATTTTTTAGAACTTCATATCAGCCGGGCATGGTGGCTCACGCCTGTAATCCCAGCACTACAAAAGGCTGAGGCAGGTGGATCATGAGGTCAGGAGTTCGAGACCAGCCTGACCAACATGGTGAAACCCCTTCTCTACTAAAAATAAATAAATTAGCTGGGCATGGTGGTGTGCACCTGCAATTCCAACTACTTGGGAGGCTAAGGCAGGAGAATCACTTCGACCTGGGAGGCAGAGGTTGCAGTGAGCTGAGACCAAGCCACCACACTGCAGCTTGAGCAACAGAGGGAGAGTATGTCTCAAAAAAAAAAGAACTTCATATTAATGAAATCGCACAAAGTATACTCTTTTCATCTAACTTCTTTGGGTCAGTTCATTCCTTTATATTGCTGAGCATTACCAATTATCCCTTCACGTACTGATGGGCATTTGAATTGTTCCCAGTTTTGGATATTATGAATAAAGCTTCAGTTAATATTTGTGTACAGGTCTTTGGACAGACATGATTTGATATCTATTAGTCAAACATCTCAGGGAGAATAAAATGGATCATTTGGCAGATGTATGCTTAACTTTCAAAAAAAAGCCCTGCCCAATGATTTTACATTTTTAGCAGGAATGCATGAGAGTTTCAACTCCTCTCCATCCTCACCAACACTTGGTATTGTCAGTTTTTAAATTTTGCACATTCTAACAGGTGAATAGTAGTAGCTCATTATTGTTTGCCTTGTATTCGTCAAATGAATAATGATATTGAGCATCTTTTTATTGTTTAATTGACATCTGTATGTACTCTTTGGTGAAGTTTCTCTTTAAATTGGTTTGTGGAAAAAGCTAACAGTTATTTTTATTTTTGAAATAGACTCCATGGTTCATTCCTTTTAATTTTTCATTTTTCTCATTTTACTCCGCAGTGATATGAACACGTCTCCTGGATGTGAATCAGGAACCTCATATTAGAGAATTAAATCTGATCCCATGGAAAGCAAGTCAGGAATTAAATAGAAACTAGGTTTTTTGTTTTTGTTTTTTCCAGATGGAGTTTCACTCTTGTCACCCAGGTTGGAGTGCAATGGTGTGTTCTCGGCTCACTGCAACCTCCACCTCTCAGGTTCAAGTGTTCCTCCTGCCTCAGCCTCCCAAGTGGCTGGGGTTACAGGTGCCCACCACCCTGCCCAGCTAATTTTTTTTTTTTGTATTTTTAGTAGAGAGGAGGGTTCACCATTTTGGCCAGGCTGGTCTCGAACTCCTGACCTCAGGTGATCCACCCACCTTGGCCTCCCAAAGTGCTGGGATTACAGGCATGAGCCACCACACCCGGCCAGACCCTAGGTCTTTAATGGCATTATTGAGTTATCTAACTTTCCTGTGTAGCCAACTGATGGACGTCACCCTCTAGGAGGGGGAAAATACTTATAAACCGCTATTATAGATTATATCATGTAGATGAATGGGTAAGAAAGAAAAGCCAAATGAAAAATATTCTCTATATGGCTATGCTTTAATTATATAGGGCAGGTGGTCTTATTCTCTAGAGTTCAGTGGCCCAATTAGCTCACTGCAGCCTCGAACTCCTAGGCTCAAGACACCCTTCTGCTTCAGCCTCCTTAGTAGCTGGGACTACAGGAGCATGCTACTATGACTGACTCATTTTTTAATTTTTTGCAGAGATGGAGTCTCACTCTGTTTCCCAGGCTGGTCTGGAACTCCTGGGCTCAGGTGATCCTCTTGCCTCGGCCTCCCAAAATGCTGAGATTATAGGCATGAGCCACTGTGCCTGCCCATGAGCTATAATTACTATTTGATTTTAATAAAACATCTAATTATCTTTCTTTTTGTTACTGAAATATTTTCATTAATTTCCTGGAGTAGGAAGATCCTCAGCTGAAAAAAATTGTTCAGCTCTAGATAATTATTGCTTTTCTGAGATATACCTGCAGGTGACAAGGATGGTCCTTTAATAGTTGTATCTGTACCACATGTCATTGAGTGTCCAATTTTAGTTGATTGATATAAGGTATAAACTTCCCCCAAAGTTAGAAAATCTGTACTTAGGCTTCATGGTCTTTCTAACATTTCAGTGACCCCCAAACTCTGTTTTATGGTTCAATGTCCCAAAGTCTTGAGATAGAATACAACTAGTTCTCTATGAAGATTGACATAATGATCTAAATTGAAGTCTAGATGGAAAAAAAAGAGGAGAAAGTCAAGTCACACTTTTCAAAACCTTTGCTACTCAGTGTGTGGACTGTGACTTGCAGGGAGTAAATATTATCTGGGAGCTCATTGGAAAGATGGATTCCTAGATTCCAGAAAGACCCACAGATATAGAAGATGATATTTAACCAGAATTCCCTGTGAATTGTATAAACATTTAAATAAAATTAATTAAGTAAAATTGACATTGAAAAGCAGTACTCTAAAGCACTTCAGTCCGTCCTTGATTTTAATTTATATCTGTTTTAGACCTACACCTGCCATTGCATTCCATGAACCAACTCAATAATTTTTCTATATTAGACATTCCTTACAAAAGTAATAAATAGCTTATACATGCATCCCCACTCTGACTTTTTTTTTTGCTTGTTAGCTACTATGGATTATTATAATTTACAAATGAAGGGCCCTTAATAATTCAGCTGCTCAACAAAATTTTCTTTAACATTGTAGCACAAATCTTGAAGTCTGGAAGCAACTACTGTACATATCGGTGATAATGACAGATTGGGGTTGACTTACAATAATCTGCAGGTTCATTTTATTATTTTGATCCATACTTGGGAATTTCATGTTAATGAGGATTATCTCAAAATAGGTGAATTTCATTTTTCTCAAGAATTCAGGTAAAATTAATGTAAATTTCTTCTTGAAATGGCATTTAGAAGATGAGGTAGCCAGAATTACATACCATCTTATCCTGAAAATCAGTAGGTATAAGGTTAGCACTATAAGACAAAAGTAACTACTAAATATTGAAATAAAAGAATAACTGGCAATACATGACTCTGGTAACTACTTGAATAGGTTTTATAGACATCTGTGCACTCAAAGAAAATGAAATATTTTTAAATGAATTAAATTACCTTTTAATAATTCAAGTAGGAAAAATCTAACATGCAAGGCATTCTAACATTCAAAATCCATAGAAATGTGAGCATATTTTTGCATAGCAAGTTCTTAAGGTTCTTTAGGTGATATTAGCAAAAAGGCAGATACACTATTCCAGGTACTTTATAAATGAGAAAAATAAAATTAAACAAATTATATAATACCATATAATAAATCTAAAATCTTATGACAATATTTTAGTATAATTTGCACAATTTTAGTTATTATTTTAATCATTTTAAGAGGTAACAAAGAGACATTGACCACATTCATTCCATTGAGATTGTGATTTTTAATCTAAAGTAAGGCTTATACTTTATTCTAGAAAAACATCAGAAGGTTGAAGAAAAATCTGTTTGTATTCTATTGTTGTTCTTCTAAACTGTAAGGATACTAGCAAGATTAGAAGAGAAAGGAGTAGCCAATTTATAAACAACCAATGTTTTTTATATGTGTGTGTGTGTACATATGTGTGTGGGTATGTATCAGTCAAGAATAACATATGACAGCTTGATTGATGTCTAGAAATATTTCTGTTATATTCTATAAATTATTAATTTTTAATGTTTGAACAATGAGTTAGTGTTCAGTAATAGAATTCTAGAAAGAATGACATTAAAGTACTGTTTCTCTAAACTCAATTTGTGAAATAAGAAAAAAAAATCAATACAATACAACAGTCTACCATAATACGACCCTGAACATGTCTGATGTTGTCTGATCTCAGAAGCTAAGCAGGATTGGGCTTGGTTAGTACTTGTATGAGAGAGTACCTAAAAATAGCACTTGAAATCTTGAAGCAATTACTGCAGATATCAGTGAATGAAAGAATGAAAAGAAAAGCCATTGACTTAGGGGAAATATTTGCAAAGACATCTGACAAATAACTGTTATGCAAACTGTACAAAAGAACTCTTATAACTCAACATTTAAAAAAATGCAGTCAATAGCATAGAAAAAAGCTGCTCAACATCACCAATCATTAGAGAAACGCAAATCAGAACCACAAGGAGCTATTATTTCATACCAGTCAGAATGGCTTTTATTAAAATGTCAAAAATAACAGGTGCTGGTGAATTGCAGAGTAAAGGGAACACTATTATGCATTGCTGGTGGAATCGTAAATTAGTTCAACTGTTGTGAAAACCAGTGTGGAAATTTCTGGAAGAACTTAAAACACAAGTACCATTCCACCTAGCAGTCCCATAACCAAAGGAATGTAAATTGTTCTACCTTAAAGATACATTCATGTGTATGTTCATGGCAGTACCAGTCACAATGGCAAACACATGGAATTAACCTAAATGCTCATCCACAGTAGACTGGATAAAAAATGTGGTACATCTCCAACACAGAGGTACTACATTGCCATGAAAAAGAATGACATCATTTCCTTTGCAGTATCACGGATGGAGCTGGAGGCCATTATCTTAAGTGAACAAACAGTAAGAGGAAAGCATGTACCACATGTTCTCACTTACATGTGGGAGCTAAACATTGAGTACTCATAGACACAAAGAAGGGAGCAGCAGACACCCAAACAGGGGGACCCACTGGAAGGCGGAGGGCAGACACCCAAACAGGGGGACCCACTGGAAGAGGGAGAGGATTGCAAAACCACCTGTTGGATACTGTTTATTACCTGGGTGATGAAATAATCTGTCTGCCAAACCCACATGACACACAATTTACCTATATAACAAACCTGCATGTGTACCCCTAAACCTAAGATAAAAGTAAGAAAAAAAAAAACCCTCAAAAATTTTTTTTTTTTTGAGACAGAGTCACATTCTGTCTCCCAGGCCGGGAGTGCTGTGGCTCAAAATTGGCTCACTGGAACCTCTACCTCCCAGGTTCAAGCAGTTCTCCCACCTCTGCCTCCAAAGTAGCTGGGATTGCAGGCACATGCCACCACATCCAGGCTAATTTTTGTGTTTTTAGTAGAGGTTTCACCGTGTTGGCCAGGCTGGACTGGAACTCCAGGTGGTCCGCCCTCCTTTACCTCCCAAAAAGTGGGGATTACAGGCATGAGCCACTGTGCCTGGCCCCAAAACCCTGAGTTTTTAAAAGTTCCATATCTTAATAGTAACTTCATCAAAAAGTGACAAATAAACATGTAAAAGGATGCTCTGTATCATACGTCATCAGAAAAATGCAAGTTAGCACAACAATGTGTGGCCAGGTAGGATCGTTCAGAGGCCGAGGAGGAAGGATTGCTCCAGTCCAGGCAGGAGATACTATTAAATAACTATTAGAATGTTCAAAATCCAGAACACTGATGACATCAAATGTTGGTAAGGACGTAGAGCAATAGGGACTTTTATTTATTGCTGGTGGGAATGCCAAATGCTGCAGTTGTGCTGGAAGACAGTTTGATGGTTTCTTATAAAACGAAACACATTCTTACCATGCAATCCAGCAACCATAGCTTCTTGTTATTTTAATGCCAAAAAAGTTGAAAAATTATGTCCCTACAAAAACCTGCACAAGGATGTTTATAGCAGCTTTATTCTAATGGCCAAAATGTGCAGGCAACCAAAATATGTTTCAGTAGATAAATAAATAAATAAATCATGGTACAGCCAAACCATAAAATATTATTAATCGAGCTTTCCAACCATGAAAAGGCATGGAGAAAACTTAAATGCACTTTATTATGTGAAGGAAGTCAATATAAAAGGGCTATATACTATGATTATGATTATTTTGGAAAGATAAAACTATAGAGATGATTTAAAAAATAGGGGGATGGGGAAGGATGGATAGGCAGAGGATTTGGGGGGTGGTAAATGTGCTTAGATGATACTATAGTGGTAGACATGTGTGATTATACATTTGTTCAAACCCACAGAACGTACAACACCAAGAATGAATCCTGTGGTTAACCATGGACTTTGGGTGATCATGTGTCAATGTAGGTTCCTCAGTTGTAACAAGTTGGAGATGTTGATAATAGAGGTGGGTATGTGTGTGTTTCAACAATGGGCATACAGAGAAGCTCCATACCTTCATCTCAATTTCACTGTAAACTAAATCTGTTCTTTAAAAAAATAGTCTTTTTATTTAAAAATTTACCAAATTAAACAGAAAAACGGTATTTTGACAATTGTTTTGAGTTTCAGTGAGAAAGGTAAAATACTATGAGAGAATATCCTCATGATTTGGAGAAAGTGAGACTTGTGGCATTTGGCAATAGCCATCAGAAAATATTAGGCTTTGATGATCCACTTTATGGCCTGTGTTTTTGATATTTTCAACATTTTACTTTACTTCTATTATTTACTCCTATTGATAGCCTTGCGATTTTAGTTGCTTTATTTTTCTAACTTTTGGAGTTGAAAAATTACATTAATATTTTTCATAATTGTAAAAAAAATTAAGCCTAGATTTATCATTAAATACAGTCTTCATCACATCCCCCCAGTTTTGATGAAAACATTTTCATTTGTAATTAGTGCAATATTTTAAAATCCATATTGGTATTTTTCTTGGCTCACATTTTATTCGGACATATTATTTCTTAATTTAAAGGCATGAGACATACTACTGATTTTTTTGTTATTGATTTATAAGTTTTATGTTATGAAAGTCTGAGATTACACACACTGTGATAACCCTTTGATATTTGCTCAGACTTACTTTATGGACCAGCATACAATCACTTTCCATAGAAATTCTGAATATATTTGAAAAAACTATATAAATCAGAAATTTTGAGGACAGTGCTCTATGTCTGCTCAATAGGTGAAATATTTAAATTATATTGCTTGAAACATCTACATGCTTAAATTTTCTTTGGTCTGCTAATCTAACAGTTACCAAGAAGGATATATGAAACCTACTTTGGTTGTAGATTTGTTTTAATTTTTCTTCATGAGGACATTGATATCCATGAATGACACAACAAACCTCATTAGGTGTCTACTGTGTGTTAAGAGCTTTTTTTTTGACATGGCATCTCACTCTATCACCAGGCTGTAGTACAGTGACGCAATCTCCGCTCACTACATCCTCTGCCTCCAGGGTTCAAGCAATTCTCCTGCCTCAGCCTCCTGAGTAGCTAGGATTACAGGTGCATACCACCCTTCCCAGGTAATTTCTGTATTTTTTGTAGAGATGGGGTTTCACCATGTTGGCCAGGATGGTCTCCATCTCTTGACCTCCTGATCCATCCGCCTTGGCCTCCTGAAAGAACTTTGCTTCTTAAAAACAGCTTTTTTGGGGGGGATATGAAGATAGTATAATTGCATGAATTTTTCTTTTCTTATGTTCTAGGATTTTGTTTAATGTCTTATGAAATCATGTGAATCTCTTTGTTTGGGCAGCTAAAAACAAAACAAAACAAAACAAAAATAAAACAAAATAAAAATAAAACATTTTGTATTTCACAGTTCTCCAGGCTGGAAGTCCAAGGTCAAAAACTGGCAGAGTTTCTGTCTGGTGAGAACCTGCTTTCTGACTCATAGATGACCACCTTCTTGCTGTGTGGCAAAATTTAAAAAAAATGGGCTAGAATAGAGCCCAGAAAGAAATTCTCTCATACCTGCTTAAATAATGTTCAACAGTGTGCCAAGGCCATTAAATGAGGAAATGGGAAAAAGACAATCTCTTCAGCAAATACTGTTGGGAAAGTAGATATCCACATGCAAAACGATGAAGTAGGAATCTTACCTTACATGATACACAAAAACTCTAGTCAAAATGGATTAAAGACCTAAACATAAGACTTAAAACTATAAAACTGTTAGAATAAACATAAGAGAAAAACTTTTTAAAATTGGATTTGGCACAATATTGAATATGACATGAAAAGAACAGGTAACAAAAGAAAATATAGGTAAATAAATTTTTTTCAAAAGTAAAACTTTTTAAATTTCATTTATTAATAATTGTAATTAATAACAATATTTAACATCATGATTAATACAATTTATAAATTTTTAATTTTTAATGCATCAATGGGCATTAAATGGGCACCATCAAGAGGGTGCAAATGCAAACCACAGAGTGAAAGAACATATTTGTGAGTCATGTAATTGGTAGGTCTTATAACCAGAATATATAAACAAATCCTACAACTCAACCACAAAGAAAAACAAGCAATACAAGTATAAAATTGAACGAGGACTGGAAGAAGCATATCTTAGAAAAGGTACAAAAGACAGATGAGTGTATGAAGGGATGCACAGCATCGCTAATCATTGGGGATATGCCAGTCACAACTACAATGAGATTCCACTTTGCACCCATGACGATGGCTATTAATTTTTTTGTAAAAAGGAAATTACAAGTGTGACAGATATGTGACAAAATTAGCACCCTTGTAATTGCTGCTAGGAATATCAAATAATGTAGCCACTATAGAAAACTGTGTGGCAATTCGTCAAAGTATTAAACACAAAATCACCATATAATCCAGTAATTGCACGTCTAGGAGATACCCAAAAGAATTGAAAGCAGGAGCTGAAACAGCTATTTGTATACCAATGTTCATAGTGGCATTATTCACCTTAGCTCAGACTTGAAACAACCCAAATGTTCATTGACAAATCAGTTTAAAAAATAACTGTGATATAGTTACAGCGGAAATATTACTCAGCCTTAAAAACGAATTAGAACTTCTGATTTATACTACAACATAGATGAACAGTGAGAAAATAGTTCACCCTTGAACAGCCCTGGTTGAAACTGCTCAGATCTACTTATACGTGGCTTTTCTTCCACGTCTGCCACCCCCAAGACAGCAAGGCCAATTCCCCCTTTTCCTCTCCTCCTCAGCCTAGTTAACATGCAGTCAGCAAGAATAAAGGTCTTTATGATGATCCATTTCCACTTAACGAATAGTAAATATATTTTCTCTTTCTTATAATTTTCTTTTCTCTAGCTCACTTTACTATAGAAATACAGTATATAAAGCATATATAACACACAATCTGTGTTAATTGACTGTTTATGTTATTGGCAAGACTTCCAATCCAAAGTCGACTATTCATAGGTACATTTTTTGGGAAATTAAAAGTGATACATGAATTTTTGACAGTGCCGAGAGTCAATGTCCCTAGCACCCATGTTATTCAAGGGTCAATTGTATTTATGCTAAGCCAAGGCCAAATACAAAAGAGAAAATATTGCATAATTCCATTTCTACTAAGTATTCAAAATAAGTTATATTCATAGAAACAGAAAGTATATGAGTGGCTGTCAAAGGAGCTAGGGGTGGGGAGAATGGGGGATTATCTCTTAATGAGTATCCCTTAATGGGTATAGGATTATCTCTTTTTTTTTTTTTTTTCTATAAGGAGAAATTGATAGAGTAGGAGAAACAAGAATGATTTTTTTTTTCCAGAAGGAGAAAGAGAGAGGGGAAGTTATTATTATTATTTTTTTAAGACAGAAGTAGAATAAAAGAGAAAAAAGGAAGAAAGAGAAAGAGGGAGAGAGAACGAGAATCTTGCTCTATTGCTCAGGATTTCATTTAAATCTATGAAATGCTTATGCAAACTAAAGTGATTTATTTCCTATTATGTGATCACTTTTAGAATAGGTATGATATAATATTGAAAAAAATATATGTTTTGTGGATATGGGGTGGTAGGTTCT